>JANHFM010010151.1:0-10042 GCA_032468115.1 Grayia smithii
TTGCGTATCCGAGGATTAAACCAGCGTTTTCTTCATCTACTCGTCTGCGTTTGCTTCGACGATACGAGAGGTCGACAGGAGCTATATCAAGTGGACCTCTGCTTCAATTTGACACCATCAACTGTTCCTAAAATCAGTCGCTTCGGCACAAGAGAAACATTGATTTGTATATACAGCATAATGCCAACATCTCAGGGCTTCCAAACATGAGTTTATTCACGAGACAACTCCATGAGAAAATGCAAACAATTACAAAAGGGGAAAATGACACCAAATCAAAAGTTGATAGCAGGTGGCTGCTGAGAATGAAAACAAGAAAAGAAAAAAGGAACAATCACAAAATTAACTTTTAAGAAATGCTTTTTTTTTTCCTACCCCATAAATAATGCATAAAGGAGTAAAACATCAAAATTGGGAAGTCCTTGGTGCAGCTTTTATGAAGTAACTAATGTCCAGAGAGTCTGAAACTAAGCTGGAGAACAAACTAACATCATTATCCACATTTTAATAATAAAACAACAGCTTTGAATGAGAATTTAAATAGCTGCCCTTTTGCAATTCACCTCAGCTATTGGCAGGCCATGTGGAATTTAAATGCTTAATTCATTCCAGCTTTATTCCATCCTTTCATGTCAGATTATTTTTTTATACAAAGATTATTCTTTGAAAATGTATGTTTACATGACATCAGATTGCATGTGAGTAGAATAGATCATCCAACATAATTTCTTTTGAGAGATGGCCCTTTGGAATTTAACCTTTAGTCTCTGAACTATTCTGGTTGACAGTCTTATTGCCATCACCTTGGTAACCCTTAATAAAACAGTGATAACATCCACAGTTACTTCTCCAGTATTCATTGTAGCATAAACCACAATGATTCAGTGTGATGCATATTAATTTGTGATTTGCTATCTGTAATTCTAACACAGTCTTTGGGTTTCCATTGTAATGCTTTGTATCATATTCTGCAGGCAGCAACAAAGAGCCATATTTCATTAAGGGTGGTTAACCTTCTTCAATACATTACGGGCACAAGTCTGTTCCCAGAGAAAGACTGAATAACATGGTCTGAACATTTTCAGAGAATTCTTTATGATTACTTGGTGTGAAAGAAAGTAAAGATAGTCTCTACTAGGGGAAGAGAGCAATGAAACATTAAGGTGGGAGACCTGGCAACTCAGTCTCTTCTTTCCTGAGAAAAAGGAAAAGAAACACAACATAACTTCTTCCATGATTTTTGTGTGTGTGTGTGTATATGAGTCAACAAGAAACTCCAAGACTTTCAAAATGTTGTCTTATTTTATGGGATAGGATATTTTGACTGATATTTGGGAAGCAGTGGTGATCTAAGAATGTGTGATTAGAGCACAGCTGAAGAAGCATCACAGCATCTTTAGGAAAAGATTGAAACTGGAAACTCAAAACAGTTAATCATTTCCTCCCAATTTAGAATGTTAAGACTTCAACTCTTAGGAGTATCTAGTTAGCATAGTCTTGTAGGTATCATCAGCATATACCCACGTTTGTTAGGACCACAAATTCACAATAATGTGAGCTTGTGTTCCTTCAGATATTACTAAACTAAAAGTTTCAGCCTCCTTTATAATTAATCATCCTTCGTGGGGGATTTGGAGTTCAGCAAAATAAGAAAGGTTACAGTTTCCCCATTTTGTGTGTGGATTATATTGAGCAATGTGCTTTCCCAATCAGAATAGAGCTGGAAGGTCTTCTAATCCAACCCTCTGCTTAAACAGGAGATCCTATGCCATTTCAGATAGGTGGCTGTCAAGTCTTTTCGTAAAAAAGTGAACAAAGTTTTTACAACTTCTGAAGGCAAGCTGTTCCACTGGTTCCTTGTCCTCACTGTTACAAAGTTTCTCATTAATTCCAGGTTGCTTCTCTCCTTGATTAGTTTCCATCCATTGTTTTTTGTCGTGCTTTGAGGTACTTTGGAAAATAAGTTTACCCCCTTTTCTTTTTGGCAGACCCTTAAATACTGTCATGTCACCCCTAGTCCTTCTTTTTTCTAAACTGACCATACCCAATTCCTGCAACTGTTCTTCATATGTCTTTGTCTCCTTGCCTTTAATCACCTTAGCTGTTCTTCTTTGCACTTTTTCCAAGGTCTCAACATCTTTTTTGGAATGTGGTGACCAAAACTGGAAGCAGTATTCTAAGTATGGCCTTACTAAGGCTTTATAAAGTGGTACTAATACTTCACGTGATTTTGATTCTATGCCTCTGTTCTATGCCTCAGTCGAGGATTGTGGTAGCATTTTTGGCTGCTGCTGCACACTGCTGGCTCATGTTTAAGTGATTGTCCATTAGGATGCCAAGATCCCTGTCACAGTTACTGTTTTTGAGCCAGGTTTCGCCTGGCTCAAAAACATATTTGTGCCTTTGGGTTTTCATGCCTAGGTGTAAAACCTTGCTTTTCTCTACCTTAAATTTCATTTTGTTGCATAGAGCCTATTGTTCAAGTTTGTTAAGATCTTTTTGGATCCTGAGCTTGTCTTCTTGGGTGTTGGCTATTCTTGCCAGCTTAATGTCATATGCAATTATGATGAGTTCTCCTTCTATTCCCTCATCTAAGTCATGTATGAAGATATTGAAAAGTACTGGCCCTAAGACAGAACCTTGTAGTACCCTACTGCTTACTTCCCTCCAGGTAGATGTAGTACCATTAAGGACTATTTGTTGGATATAGTTTGTCAGCGAGTTACAAATCCATCTAGTTATCTATCCCACATTTTCTAGTTTATCAAGACGTAGGTTGCAGTCTACTTTGTTGAATGCCTAGCTGAAGTCTAAGTATACTATGTCAACAGCATTTCACTGGTCTACTAATTTAGTCACTTTGTCAAAGAATGAAATAAGATTGGTTTGTCACGATCTGTTTTTAACAAACCCATGCTGGCTACTAGTTATAACTTTGTTTCTAGATGTTCACAGATCTGTTTCATTTTGGTTTTGCTCATAACAGTTCAGAGAAGTTTAGTTCACTAGGGGTAATACTACATATGGCAGCTCTTCTTCAAAATAATATTGGATAGAGGACTCTCAGATCTGAGAATCTTTGCCGAAACTCACAAACTCTTATTTACTGCTTGCTTGTTTGACAGTTTCTTGATTGGGGTATTGTTTGCTTCTTGGTTGTTGGTGTAACGTTAAATATGGTGTTAATCTCTACTTATCTGGGTGTTGATTGCTGATGTGAGACTGTTTTGGTCAAATATATTTGATTTTGTGGAAACTGATTTTTCTATCACTAGATGGCAGCATTGAGGATTTATTCTGTTTTGAAAGCTTTGAATCGTCTGGAGTCAAAATGATCTTCTGTAAGGAAAATTGAGTTTTTAACCCTATGCTCATATCCAATCAGCAAAGAAAAGGCTCAGAATATGATTCAAAAGCAGAGTCTTTCTTTCTTTACAGCATTACCTATTCTGCTCTTCTGTTTCAAAGAGAAATATCTAAGGCAGCTAATATCAAGTTTTCAGTGCATAAAAGAAAAAAGTCTTAAAATACCCCAAAGTATCAGTACATTGTGTGATACGGCTGTATCCGTTCCATGCATTTCTGCCACTAATATCCAGAAATGATTTGTAACGTGGAAGTAACATTTTATTTGTTTTATATCCCTATGTTTATGATCTTGTAAACTGCCCAGAATTGTTCAACAGTGAGATGGGTGGCATGTAAATGCAATGCATTAAATAAGTAAATAAATAAAAGTATAGATTTAAATTTCTGAGAGGAGTTTTGTTATATATGGAACCCTGTTTTTGCATACCTGCTGCTGATTGGCTAATCAAGCGGCGGGAAGTTTAAACCGCTGTCATTGGACAGCCTGGCTGCTGGAGCTCTATATAAACAGAGCCCTGGCCACCAGCCGCTGTTTTTTCTCTGAAGCAGCTTTTAAATAAAGTTCTGAACGGACCTCCCTGTCGTGTCTTTCTTCTACCTGTGCCTATCTAACACTGGTGACGAAGGTAAACTAAACCACAGCGATTCAACCTTGTGGTACCAATCACCATCTTGAAGACCACCTTCAACCACCTCGTGCACATCAATTTTCAACCTCAACCTCGAACGAAATGGCTTCAAACCACACAGCGATCGCCCCTTTCAACCCAGATTCGGAAGATTGGAAGGCGTATATGATCTGGTTTCGCCAATTTCTAGAGGGCAACGGCTATGAAAACATCACAAACAACAGAAAGCGGGCATTGTTCCTCACCCACTGCGGTCCCAAGGAACTGAAAATGGTAGTCACACTCCTGTCACCACTGGACATGGAAACAGTAACTTGGGACAAGTTACAAGAAACCCTGCAAGAGCACTATAGACCCACTGTAACTCCCATAGCCAGCAGGTACTATTTCCATCAGCTCCATCAAAGAGAGGGAGAGTCAATCAAAGACTTTGTGGCAGCTCTCAGGGAAATCCCCACAACCTGCGATTTTGAAGCCCCTGAGAGCATGATGAGAGACAGAATTATGTTCGGGATGAGGGACCTATCGCTCCAGAAGAAATTCCTCAGCCAGCACAAATTGTCATTCAAAGAAGTCGTGGAAGAGGCTAAAGCAGCAGAAACATCTGACAAAGCATCAGCCAACATGTGGCGAGCCAAAACCATCTACCGCATGCCCAATGAGCCTCAAAACACCATAGAGGACTCCAATTCGAACTCAGAATCAGATGACGACTCATCCGTTCATAAGATTTTCAAAAACAAAAAGCCTGAAAACCATGAAGACATTTCCCAAGAGAACCATTGCGCCAGCTGCATGGGGCTCCATGCATGCTCAAAATGACGTTTCAGGGATACAACATGTAGACGATGCCAAAGGAAAGGCCACATTGCAGAAGCTTGCTGAGCATTGAACCCCACTCCGACCCAGGGACATTACCAACACAGAGGGAGACAAGGCTCATCAAGACCACAAAACTACAGGAACAGGCAAGATGAAGAAACATACCCAGAGGTGAGAGGCATCCACAGAAGGACTGTCGGCCATTCTGATGCATGCAATGGCGACAAGTACCACGTGGTCGTGCACATGGAAGGGACGCCATGTTCCATGGAGCTGGACACAGGCTCCTACTTCACCATAATGGCTTGGTGGGAACTTAAGCGCCTGAAACCAACGATCAAGAAGCATCACCTGCAGCTGCAACAAATAAGACTAAACAAACTATCAAGGCAATGTGATTCAAACCCTGGGAAGAATTGAACTGGACATTGAATTTAAGGACTTTAAGGGTCATCTTCCCATCACCATTGTAGCAAGTGACTGCCCAACCCTGCTAGGTGTGGAGTGGTTCAGGCCCCTAGGCCTGGGCATCACTGGAATCAACAAAATCCAGATGGATGGCCTCGACAAGCTCATCGAAAAATTCCGGGACGTCTTCGATGGCAGCCTAGGTAAATTTAAGGGAAAGCCAATTTCTTTCAATTATATAAAACAGTAACCCCCATTAGGCTCAAGCCCCACAGAGTTCCCTTCGCTCTCCGACCCAAGGTCGACAAGTAACTCGAAAAATTAATAGCACAAGGCATCCTGGAACCAATTGATCATGCTACATGGGAGACTCCTATAGTCACACCCATGAAGCCTGATGGATCGATATGCATCTGCACTGATTATAAGTGCACAATTAACAAGGCACTGCAGCAAAGTGCATATCTGGTTCCAGTAGTGCAACATCTGTTGCACTCATTGGGAAGCGGGAACATCTTCGCGAAGCTAGACCTAGCTCAAGCTTACCAGCAACTGCCAGTAGACGCCGAAACTGCGGAGGTGCAAACAATTGTAACACACCGGGGCACTTTCAAATGTAACAGACTCCAGTTTGAGTCAGTGATGCCCCGGGCATTTTCCAATCCATAATGGTATGCCTTCTACAAGGCATTCCAGGGGTGGTCCCATACTTTGATGATGTACTAATCTCTGGAAACCCGATAGCACAACTTTTGGAAAGGCTCAGACGAACATTGATTCAATTTCAAAAGAAGGGCTTGAGAGTTAAGAGAAAGAAGTGCATGATTGGAATCAAACAGGTCGAGTTCCTGGACTATTTATCGACAGAACAGGCATCCACCCCACCAAAAACAAAATAAGAGCCATTAAAGAGGCTCTGGCCCCAAAAAACAAATCTGAACTTCAGGCCTTCTTAGGATTGCTTAATTTCTATAGTATATTCCTTAAACAGAAGGCCATGATTGCTGAACCACTCCACCGGCTACTTGGAAAGCGGCAGCTTGGACAGGGGGGAAGAAGGAGGACGACGCATTCAAAGCAATCAAAGAACTTATTTCATCAAACAGCGTCCTCATCCAATATAATGAGACCCTACCATTACTCCTGACCTGCGACGCATCGCCCTATGGAGTCGGCACAGTGTTAAGTCACAAACTCCCGAATGGCACTGAGGCACCCATCGCCTATTATTCCAAGACACTCTATGCAGCTGAATGAAATTACAGTCAGCTTGATAAAGAAGCCTTAGCTGCCGTAGCAGGTATTAAGAGATTCCATGAATACCTGTACGGCAGAAAATTCCAGCTCGTTACAGATCACAAGCCTCTATTAGGACTACTGTCAGGAAACCAACAAACTCCCACATTCATGTCACCCCAAATGACACGATGGTCAATCTTCCTATCCGGCTATTCTTACCAGCTGATACATCGACCAGGGAAGGACATTTGCAACGCTGACGCCCTCAGCAGATGCCCACTCAACAAACCGGTGATCGACCTGGCACCCACTCACAGTTTGTTCTTGATAGACACAGGGAACAACTGTCCAGTGACCTCAAACAATGTCACCAACCAAACACGGAAGGACAAGATGCTAACACAGGTCATGAACTGTGTGCTAAGGGGATGGCCGCAAGGGAAAGTGGGGGAAGAGTTCCGCCCATACACCAAACAACAGACGGAACTGTCAGCAATAAAAGGCTGCCTACTGTGGGGAGAGAGAATCATCATATCGAATAACCTCCAGAAGCAGACGCTAGAGACACTTCACACACCGGACACTCTGGCATTGTCCACATGAAGGCGTTGGCAAGGAGCTACGTATGGTGGCCCAAGCTGAACCAAGACATCACCGAATGGGTCGCCAAGTGCATTCCTTGCCAAGAGATTCGTCCTGCACCCCCCCATTCACCACCTAGAGAACGGGAAACACCAAATGGCCCCTGGTTGCGAATACACATAGACTTTGCTGGACCCATGGGGGGGAAATCCTTTCTGATACTAGTGGACACCTATTCCAAGTGGCTGGAAGTCGTTCCCATGGTACAAACCACCACAGAAGCGACCGTTAAGGCACTTCGCAGAATCTTTGCCACACATGGACTTCCGGACATCCTGGTGTCTGACAATGGCCCCCAACTCACTTCCAAGACAATTGAGTCGTTCCTAGCCGAACTGAGCATTCGACATGCATTGGTGGCACCATATAGCCCGGCCAGAAATGGTCAGGCTGAAAAGATGGTGAGGCACACCAAGGAAACACTCACCAGAATGGGCACAGGTGACTGGCAGGAAAAAATAGACAAGTTCCTGCTAGTACAACACATCATGCCGCATGCCACCACCCACAGAAGCCCAGCGGAACTTTTGATGGGAAGGAAGCTCAGGTCACAACTGGACTGGCTACATCCCCAATACAACCCAGAAACACCCCTTGACTCTTCTCATCCACCAAGAACCTTCGGAAAAGGAGAGCTGGTATTTGCTCTTAATCACAACGGGTCCCCGAAGTGGGTGAGAGGCAGAATTGAAGGAATCACCGGTGCCAAATCTTACAGTATAGAACTAGAAGATGGCCAGATATAGAGAAGGCACATCGACCAGCTCCGAAAGAGGTGGAAAGAAGCAAAGGACCAAACGAGTGAGGAACCAGAGGATCAAGAAGCCAAGACAAACTGCCCGGGAAGCTGCAAACCAGTCCTGCCACCTACCCACAACAAGGACAACTGGTACTCTTCAGACCGGGGCCAAGAAGTCCATCACCAGTAGCAGCAGAGCCAGGAGTGGGAGTCCCACGGCGAAATTCTCCACGACAATCCAGAAAAGACTCTAATCCACAACCGCTAAGTAGTCCACGGGGCAGAGCCGGAGGTGCTAGGCCGGACCCAGTGCCATCGCCAGCAGAGTTCCAGGAGGTTCCAAGCCAGGAACCCAGAGGAACGGAAGATCCACCCATCCAGGCAGCAGCAATTGAACTGCACAGGTCCAGTAGAACTGTACGGCGCCCTGCCTACCTGCACAACTACGTCAGCAACATCACTTTCTGATTGGACAATGCTCTGTCTGGGAGGGGAGGGGTGTTATGTCCATATGTGGAATCCTGTTTTTGTATACCCCGGCGCTGATTGACTAATCAAGTGGCAGGAAGTTTAAACCACTGTCATTGGACAGCCTGGCTGCCAGAGCTCTATATAAGCAGAGCCCCGGCTGCCAGCCACTGTTCTTTCTCTGAAGCAGTTTTTAAATAAAGTTCTGAACGGACCTTGCTGTCGCATCTTTCTTCTACCTGCACCTATCTAACAAGTTTCTTTACTCTCAAATAGACATTATACTTTGTGGCCTTTAAAGGAAAAAAAGTACTATTAATTACTATCTTTCCTTTTGTCTTCAGATAATTAGATGACATTTGCAGACAAGATACTCAATTTCAGAATGATAAAAAAAAGTTTCACTTTTTGCCCTATACAAAGAGAAGACATTAAGTTAACATTTTCCCATTTTCTGTCAAGTTGATAACAGAGGGTTCTTATCAACTTGACGGTTTTTGGTATGAGGGGTTTTTTTCAATAAAGAATGGTACTTTTAAAATGAAACATATAACTGGTAGAGCAAGATTTACCTAGTGCTGTGATTTTGGGGAGTTGACAACATTGATGTCTTCTCACAGAATCTCTTTCTTGAAGCATTCATATGAAATATGATGTACCTGACATATTAATAACATTGTTCTGACGGCCAAGAAGCTTCCCAGCTATTCTAAAGAATGCCGGTAGGAGTTTTCAAGTAATCTTGTGCTTGTCAGATGACATACCACACTGAGAAAGCAATGTAAAGAACATTTCATCTCATGGATGGAAAAGAAAAACAAAATCCTCCAGAATTTTCAGATGCCATCACCATCACCAAGTCATGTGAAAAATAATAATACAGAGGGACACTCAACTTCTTGCCAAGTTTTCCAGACTTTGCCTTTCTCTTGACATTGCGACACAGGGCTGCTTTAAGCAAACCTAATGAGCTTGCATTCTTCTGCTGGGCCATTCCCAGCATGGAAGTAATGCTTGGGATTTTGCTGATGCACTCTCTTCCTAAAGAAACAGTGTTTGTGAACAATGAACAGACCAGGCTCTCCCACCCATCCCTATTAATAATAATATTTTTGTTAGGTCTGGTTTTCTACCTTCCAATTCAGAGTAAAAGCAGGAAATCTAGTAATATTTTCAGGTTCTAATGATAACCATCCAGGCATTTAGTGAGATAAGAAAAAAAAATACCAAGTACACAAAAAAAAATCCAAGGACCAAAGTTGGAGAAATCAGCCTGAAACATTATGGTGTGCAGCAATCAAGAGAATAGACCTTTATGGAATCCAGGGCACCACAATTCAAATTTTGCAGAAGACCAAAGCTGATGTCAGGAAGAAAATCTAAGTTATTTACATGAAGGTGAACTGTGCCGTTAACTGAAGGGAATACGTATAAACAAGATCTCAGAACCCCAGACCAGACCAATGGATAGAGCTGATCTGGGATAAAAATGTCTGGTCTAAAGTCCCTCTGCCTTGAAAGCTCAGATGCAGCCATAGAATATTTCAAACATTTGCAACTTTTAATGTAACAAAAATGATACGTTATTAAATATTTGGAGGGATACTTTTAATATATACATTATTAAACACTTGTTAATAGTATAATTAACAGTTCTACAGAGGAATCATTGAGTCTGTCATCTGCACCTCTATAACTGTCTGGTTTGGTTCTGCAACCCAACAAG
>JANHFM010010152.1:5951-17411 GCA_032468115.1 Grayia smithii
CTGAACTGCAGCTAGCAGTCAGCTGAAGTAGCCTGCAGTACTGCACTCTAACCACTGTGCCACCTCGGCTCTTTAAGACAGGATCGGAAGAGGAAATGACAGAATGCCACTTAGTGAACATCTGTTGGTATGTACAGTATACCATTTTCATCATATATCAATTGCTCTGGAAAACAAATAGGAAGCTGCTTTTGATTATCAAGTTAACAGCCTGCCTTGCAGCAAAGGCCTTTGATCTAATCCAGCACATTTCATTCTTTTGAATGCAGCATCTGGTTTGTGTAATGCTCTTCAAAATTGCATCCATGCATTTTTATATTTAGTCAGAATTAGACCTTTACACTAAATGGACAATTTCAATTATACCTTTTGAAGTAAGAAAATGGGCATTTATAAGAAAAGGGTATGCTATTCAGGGAGAAATGCCCCTCTCCCCAACTCTAATCATCTTTATCTGTCTTGACACATTTCTGTATGAAATGATGCTGATGTAATCCAAATAGTAAAACAAAACAAAACAAAAAAGAGTTCTGTTCTCTTGTTTATCATTTCATAGGAATCGAAACAATATTCAGATGTAGACAGGAAATACTACAAACAGCAACCCTTCAAATAGTATTTGCAGTGTATTTCTCTTTGCATATTTTCATATTAAATCCTTATACAGCACTGAATTCCCATGATAAATGTTTCTTTATTCTACTTTATTTCTGCATACTAGTGGCTGCTGAGTTGCAATAGTTTTTTTCCCACTATATCCTTGTGGAGAGAGAAAAGTCCAAACTGTAACCCAAAATTAATTATTACCAGCACAAGAGGAATGCAAATTAAAAAAAGAAAAAAAGAGAAGGAGATGAAAATATATGTAACAAACAGAAGCAGTTTGCCTCTATATAGAAGAACTGTTTAATGTGCTAGAATATATTTCTTCTTTCAGATTTAAAGCCAACAGATTACAGTTAACATGTGAAGTGAGGGAAGCAAGATCATAAAAACAGATGGTCCTCTTTATATACACACACACATACACAAAACCTTTGCATTTATTTATTTGTTCATTCATTTTATATGCAGAAATAAATCATCCACAATAAAGTAAAGGAAATTAATAAGAGAACAGTAATCCTAATAAATCCACTCTAAACATTTGGCTAACAGTGCAGCAATCAATAGTAAGAACATATAGCTTTAATCAATTTGGAAATAAAAATAGGGTAAGATGGCAACAAGCCTGTAAATATATTTTATTCGTTATTGGGAATCTTGAAACGACTGCTTGCAGATTATTAATAGATAACTTCTGTTCTGAGCTTCAGATAAGCATATGGCAATAAGATGACCCTACTCTATAGCTACAATCATACATCACTAAGCATTTGTTATGACTATACATCACAGGTGTCAAACTTGCAGCGTCACATTGCCATGCTGTGATATTTTGCAATATTTTTCCCATTTGCAGAGCTGGGGTGGCGGGGCCTGCGCATGACGCATCCAGCCGCAGGTCACCAGTTTGATACCCCTGCATATATGATCAAGGAGGTCTCAATATTATTTTCTATATGGACCACAGTGTCATCACCAAAAGCTGTTAGGGAATACTACATAAGCCATGGGTTATCAAATTGGGCACCAACACATCAGTGGTGGGTTGCTCCCAGTTCGGCCCGGTTCGCACAATCCAGTAGTGGTGATGCTATGACGTCACTGAACCGGTTCTCCGCAGCCAGGAGCTGGGCCCACCCGTGCATCCATACTTTCATTTTTCTGCCGGACGTGCGCTCTGCACATGCACAGAGTGCTGTTTTTGAGGTTTTTTTCCCCAAAAAAGTTACTGCGCATGCACGGAGTGCGTTTGGCGTGCTCAAGAGCGAAGCAAGCACGTGCCCCGCCGATTACACGCAAAGCGCGTGCATGAAGAGAACCGGTAGTAAAGATAAGTAGAACCCACCCCTGCAATACATATATGTATTTCCATTCTAGTAACATTCATAGGACTTACAAATCAGGTGATAGAGAGACGAGATAGATTTCAAACATTTTTTCAAGTATCCAATATGTTGGAAGATTGCCAAAGCTTATTTAATTTCAGGTGGGACTGTCAAAATATCATATAATATTATCAAAAAATATTATTAGATAACTGAGGCTGTGGATCTCCTTGCCCTGAACTAAGGGTTGAGAATTATAAAAACATTTGTCTCAATCTCAGACTCTCTCCTGCAGAATTTACCCATCCCATGTATGGAGGTGCTAAACATGCCAGAATAAATGTGTCAGAAGGAATAAGCCAATCAAAATTGGGAACCAAAGGAATGAATGTGCACCATGCAAAAAATGTTTTTTCTTAGCAAACTGACAAGATAAGCCATTGACCATTCCCATTGTAGATAATAAGCAATAATTAATACACAGCTTAAATCTGAACAGCTAACAGATGGATTAATTACAGACTGATTGTATGTCGGTATATATGTGTGTATGTGTATATCACTGCTAACAAGAGACTATGACAAAGTTATTTTAGGATGTGAATTCGATTTTGAAAAACATGGATATTTGCGAGGTTACTGAAAACTGTGTTTCTCAAATGAAAGTGTTAGCAAGCAGTGAATGATTTAGAGTGTGCCTAATTAAAAACAGATACCCATACATAAAGACACAATGAGGGTAAACAAGTGGCAGAGACCAGATTTGTTTCTAATAAATGTGGAGGCAATCACAACACAATGCAAAGACTTCCCCTACAAGGGCCAAAGTATCAGACATGCAATAAAACAAACGATTTGAGAGAAACGTGTTTTCCTCAGCACAAATTGAGCAGGGAGACAAAGGCAAAATATACTAATGAACATGCAGCTGTAAGATAAAGGCCTAGTAATGGTGAGGAGACAGCAGCAAACGTCTTGCCTGAGTCTTCCCACAAATGTACAAAGCAGGATTTTACAACAGACTGCTTTGTGACATGGAACCAAACGAGCAAAAATTGAATTTCAAAACAGATCCCAAGGCTGAATACAACATAATCACAGCAGCATCAGAGACAAAAAGATTAGTGATTGCCTGCTGTTAGTACTGCAAATTAGACTTCTTTCACAAAATAAGCCCATGTTACAAAGCTATGCTAGCATGACTGCAGAAGGAAGCTGCTTATGCGATTCAGCAAGAGAAGAAATTTCATGCATGTTTAGGTTAAATAGAAGTTTATAAACACAGGTAACCCAATGGGTTTACAACTTGTCTGGAAATACAAGCAGAAGGGACACTGTTCCATACATATTCATTCTTTCCAGCCTTAGCAAATCGGTTTCATGATCTTGTACGTTCTGTGCAATGTCAGTGAATCTTGCCATTTATGGAATTATGCTCATGCTGTTACCAGTAGGCACCACGGAAAGCATTTGCGAATGCAGTCAGGAGAAACTACAAGAATATAATTGGTAAAATTAATTTTGGGTTCCTTGAAGTTAATTTTGTATCCTTCTCAGAGTTGTCAAAAATATTTCACCATTAATTCAAAAAATGCAAATGCTATGTTTAATCTATGTTTGTATTTTGATTGCAATCAACATATGCCAAGCATTTACCAATGATGAAAAACTCAAACAGCAGGAACCTTAAATCCCCTTTGGGGGGTTGATCATACCATGAAAGAATGAAATATTATAGCATATGAATTAACTGGAAAGTTTGCAAGCTAACAAGGTGTATTATAAGACACAAGGTTTCAGCCTTTAATATTGAAATTGACTACAAAACTTGATGCTCAATTGTAATGTTATGTATATCAATTATTTCTCTCTTTCTTGCCTTTTTCATTTCTCTTAAAAACAATACAAAAAATAATTTAAACATGAAAATAATCACTGTTGTGACTAATCTTTGGCCAAAATTCAGACAGCTAATACTATAAAATAAAACTGTTTATTTTCAGAGCTTTCTTTTAATAATATTCTGAATGGAAATCTCTTCAAAACAAAAGGCAAACAACTAGAGTTTCTGAAAAGAAGGGAATCGGCAAGTATAATCCAGGTCAGTTTGTTTAGAATTTCATTCAAATTATTAGCTTTCTTCTCCAGAGACAATCAAAATCTCTAATAAATGCATTCAGAATAGAATAACATAATTAAAAATTAAAGAAAAATATCAAAATAAAACAGCATAAAAAAGAAGGCATAAAACCTAGAGCCATGTAAGAACCATGATTTCAATAAGAAGAAAAATTTTAGAGACCTGTTTGGAAAAGATTCAAACATTATCAGACATAGATAAAAATGTTATGTAATTATAGACACCATCTCCTTTCAGTCAGTGGGACAATATCCTAGTTTCAAAGAACAATGGAATATGAGCTTATAGAAGGGCAATGGAACTGAAATGTTTTCTCTGCCACATTCTACCTGTAGAAATTAATTAAATACCGTATTAATTTAATTAATTAAATTAATTAATTTAATTAATACAAATACATACAATGTTTCTCCCAAAGAAACCCAAAGCCAGGAGATTTGATGCTCCAAATATTTCTCACTGCTGCTTGGAAAGATTGAAAGTAAGTTTTAAAAAATTCAAATATTTTTTTAATTTGTTATTAGAAATGTCCACCAATGAACTGGGCTGTACAGATGAATAGATTAGTTCATATACTTAAGCACAATGGTCAATAAAACCCAGGCTAGATTTCTGTCAGCATATTTAAACCGCTATAACATTTGGTCAAAAGTACTAAGATGTAAAAAAAAAAATTAGAAATTGAACCAAACATTGCTGCTAATTTTATTTCTGTGAAGTAGTAATTATACGAAGCAAAGAGGTTTCAAGGAAAAGAATTGTAAATTTTCTTTTTTGGTTTTACTACCCCTGCAAGCAAAACATGTTCCATTTATTTTTAAATTAAGTGAAAATTAGCCAGGTGTGCTAGATAAGCTTTCTATACACAGGTCTAAATATTGACAAAGGGAGATGTGTCACTGGAAAAATCATCAGTCTGGCAATTATCACGTTAGCATGTTAAGTAGAAAAAGATGTGAAACTTCCAAATGTGTCAATACAGATTATTTCATTTCCACCAGCTACCAGCTATACTGTGAATATCAGTGTCTTGATCAGGGGTGGGTTCTACTTACCTCTCCTACTGTTTCTAAAGGTGCACGTGCTTTGCGCGTGGTCGGGGTGCATGGAGTCCGCATCCGGTGCGCTTTGCACCTGCTTTGCATGCACTTTGCGCACACGCGTGCTGGATGGGGGCTCCTACGCATATGCAGAAGTTTTTTTTGATGAAAAAATGTCAAAAAAAGTTTCCTGTGCATGTGCGCAAGCGCACGGACTGGTAAGTACGGGCGCGCGGGAGTGGCGGTCTAGGACGCATAGAACCGGTTCAGTGACATCACAGCGTCACCGCTACCTATTCACACGAACCGGACCGGACCGAACCGGGGGCAACCCACCACTGTTCTTGATGTATATATACAATCGCAAGTTACCTTCTGCGAGCAAATATTCAACACATGTCAGGCAGAACTGCTGAGGTCCAGGTAAAATTGAAAATTTTATGTTCTGCATTCCTGAAACAATTATTGGTTCCAAGTAGTGTCTGATCTTCCTTGAAGTGTCCTCTTTGGGGGATGAGCAGGAGATCAAAATACCTCAACTGTCTGACCAAAACACCATTGACAAGTGAGAAGAGCTGGCATCTCACTCCAACTAATACATTTAATCACTTCTGAGACCTGGAAATAACAATGAATGAAGGTGTAATGACAGAGAGTGAGTGTAGAAATGCTTTCTTGTTCCTTGGACTCTTAGAGAATAAGTCTGCTCTAGAATAAGATCTTGAGTAACTCTTCAGTTTTAGTAGCTCCCATATGAAGCAGGAAGTCACTCTTGATGCAAAAGCAGACTGGTATTGAACAACATTTTTTACCAACCCAGGTATATTTTAGTTAGATTGTTAACTTAATGTTTGCTTTTTCAAGTACCAAATTTTATGGAAACATGCGAAATTCTGAACTCTTGGAGAACAGTATGTGTGATGGAATATCACACAGAGTCCTAACAGAGTCTAGGAAAGGAGAGGAAGAAAAAGGACCATCGCAAATGAGAAATCTCAGCCCAGAGATGGGGAGAACTACAAGAAAGAAATTCAAAGCAACTCTGCCTTTATTACACAAGATATATCTTGAGTAGAATTTGCTTTGATAGGCTTTGCAGGGTCTGTTATATTACCTTATATTTGCAATAAAGACTTTTCCCTGAAATCCAAATGGGATTTATTTCCCAAGTTTGTCAGTCTTGCTGGGTTGGACTTTAATCTTAAAAGCCTCCATACTCACTTATCAAAGAGAGATTGGATCTTGCATGTTGGGCTTAGACATGACTTCTGATCCTTGTGCTACCTTGTTGTCAGCAAAGCAAATGACAAATGATTTATTTAGCATATGGCATTGTTACATTAGCCTGGAGACTACAATGCTAATGCAGGGTAGTAGTTTGGCTGCCTACCAGCTCTGTTAGGTACATGCTTCCCAAAGTGTGCCCCAGGAGGGTGAGCTAGCTTCACACCAGAAAGACGAGTGATTTTTTTTCCCTGCAGCATCATTCAAGGCCCTCTCACTCTATCACATGAGTCTAACTGCTGCACAAAGTACCAGCTTGTCTCCCCACCAAAGAGCTATCTATTTATCTACTCACATAGAACACTACTAGGTGGGCAGAAGCTGAGGTGAGTGATGGAGCTCACCCTGCCACGCAGTGCTAGGACTCAAACCACCAAAGAGAGACCAACTCCAGAATTAAATCACTGAACCACCACACTTTGCAAACACTTTATTGAGGTACAGTCATCAAATAGATACACAAAGTATCAGCTTGATAATTAACTCAATAGATGGGCCAGGATTTACTTCAATCACAAGTGGCCCACAGGCTACTCTACTGCCAGTGATCCAGGTAATTTTCATTTAATAATTGCAATTGGAACCAGCAACTTGGTTGTTAAGCAAAGTGGTCACTAAGTGAAAATCATGTGACCACAACTGTGCTTATAATTTTACCTTGGTTTTCCTTTGTTTTTTGCTACTTATTTCAGCTGAACTGGTTTTTCTCCGTCTCTCTTTCGCTTTATGGATAACTTGGTATGGGATAAATAAGCAAGTGAAAATAAGAGCAGGGAGACACCACAAAGATAATAAATGTGAGGACTTGTTGCTAAATTGTCTTTTTAGCACCACACTAACTTTTAACACCCCTTAATAAGGCAGTTGCTAAGTGAAGACTACCTGTAATCCATTGTTCTGGAAGTTGGGAGGTTTTAGCACCAAAAAACATTTTTTCCTGCAAATTGGACCAAGATAACATTCATTCTTAGCTTTTTGAAAGAAGGTGTGGCCTGATGGACAGTTCCATTCATTCAAAGTAGCAACTGTATACTAGACAGCTATTGATACTTTATGCAGAGCTTCGTTTGATGAATCTGTTAGGAGAGCAATTGCTAAATGGGAGATTTGTAAATTGCAGTAAGGAAGACACCAAATATATGAATACACAGCAGTTTTTAAGTTATATACCAGGGAAGAGGCTGAAAGGATTGTGCCCTAATCAATCAGCTTCAGGAAGACCTTTTCAATAAACCAAAATATGAATTAGAGAGGGCATAATAGTCATTGGAAGTGCTGTTTCAATACCATATGGTCATCAGTGATAAACTAGAAAAGTTGAGGCATGGAATAAATAATCAGGCAAAACAGTTTCACAGCATTTCTTCAACCATTTCACACACACACACAAACCCAGCTGCCTTTGCAAACAGAAGCAGTGACAAAATAGTTGTCTGTATGGGAAAAACTTTGAAGACATATTTTACTGTGCTGTCTTCCGGCATCTAATGGTAGCTTGCCTCACTATCAGTGGTGGGTTGCTCCCAGTTCGGTCCGGTTGTATAGAACTGTAGCAAAACCGGTGGGAGGCTCCACCCACCCACCCTGACGTCATCATGGGCAATCTACGCATGTGCAGAAGTGCGCACACGCTCCCATTGCAAACCGTTAGTAAAGGTAAATAGAACACACACACACCGCTCACTATGCTTCTTTGCTCAGAGGTGGCTGGAAATGTCACATCTGTGGAAATTTTATATACTTTGCAAGTATGTGCTGGAATTGCCCCAAAATGTTTACTCCATGAAACTTTCAGGCTTCCTCTCAAAAATTTTGCAGAGGGATCCTCAGATGATTAAGGAGAGATCTGACATCTGATAGTCAGTAGTTGTATTTTGTTATTCCTGCAAGTCTTTGTACACCCCCTCCCCCCACATGATCAGAAATACAACTCTCAGCTCTATGGGACTCTTTTGAACTTGGTGGCAATTTCATTGATGAAGCTATTGTGAAATAATTTGGCTTGCTCATATGCAGCCAACTGGAAAGGCCTATGAAAGTGAGATGATTGATTGCAGACCCTTCCAATCAGGTCACACCCTGCAACATATGACCCTCTGCAAACAATAATAAATTAACACAAACAAGGTTTGGCCCTCTAGTTTATTTATTTATTTATTTATTAGTATTTATATACCACCCTTCTCCCGAAGGACTTGAGGTGGCTCACAGAAATTTAAAATATACAATAAACAATTTTAAAAATCAATTAAAATCAGTTAAAACCAAAATTAAAACCAATTAAATAAATAAATCAAGACCCCTCATCAGATCAGCCAAGTTGTTAAAACAGCCACATTTAAAGATAAATTTAAAATACCAGATGTATACTTAGATACTATCTTAATGGCAGCTTTTTCCAATGTTTGTCCCTCCAGACATTTCAGCATGCTGGCTAAGGAATTTGGACAGCTGAAGTCCAACTTCTGAAAGGTGTCTAGGTTGAGGTGCTGTTCTAGGATAAGAGTATGAAACATACTGACCCCCAAGCTACAATTCTGATATACTTCCGTCAACATGATCATTATTCAAGAATTATGAAAATTCATCCTGAAATATGTAGGAGATGCCATGTTGCCTTTCTCTACTTGAGGGATTTAGATCATGCATACATTCAGTTGAATTTCACCAATAAGAATTAGCATTTTATATATGTTAAAAGTCCTCTTATTACGCAAGAGTATCACCTACAAGCTTAAGCAGCAAATTAGTTCTCTCCCCCTTCGTTATTTTGATTTAGGTTGAGGGATGTGTACTAGTAGGCAAGACGTCAATATTTTCATATTTTAAAGCCAGGAACATCTTGAGGGCTCTTACAATCACCTGCATAGGCATTGGCCTGTTGCAATAATTCTGTGCAGGTGTGCACATCTGCAAAGGCGCGAATTCCAAGGCAATTTGTGGGGTGGAGCTGAGATTGAAGAAAGTCACAACAGTTCTGTCGAACATCCATTAGCTGTAACAAGCTGGCAGCTGGCAGTAAAACCTGAAATTTGAAAAAGAAAAGGCAACAAGGAATTAGCAATTGAAGTCCCATGTTGGTTCCTCCAAAACAACAACAACATTGAAACATGATTTTTAAAAGTATTAAAGACTAACCATACTATAACACACCTGAGCAAGAAAAGAATTATATTTCTCTACTTCTTTAACATACTTCAGCCAAACAGAACAATAAAGCTGCAGTATACCCTGGGGTGCATTCATTTTCTTATTCCAGCAAGAACAATCCAACCCAGCTGGATCACACGGGAATATTACAAATCAGTAACTATTTTAGAGAGCACTAACCCCAACAGGCATCAATAAAATTAAACTATCAGTCTCTAGGCCTCAATACACTTTGATTCTTAGAATAGATTAGAAAACAGAAACTAAATAATAATTGGTTTTTTTCAGCTAACATCAGTTTTTCAAGGTTTTAATATTCTCCTCAAACGATGAAGGACAAAATGTAAATGTAATTAACAGCACGCTTCCCAGGAAGGGGAGCATCTACATCCATGTTGCATTTCAGTGGTTAAATTATTGGAGTAACATAAAACAAGAGTCAGCACTTTCAAAATTTGTTGGCAAACTAGACTCCCAAGACTCTATCCTTTGGAAACCCCTTCACAGATCTCCTCAAACTGAGATGAAAGATTTAAAGGTGTTTCATCTCTTGTTCATCGTCTTCCATGAAACTGGAAATCCTAAGCTGCGAGTTCCTGACTCTCTGGTAAATAATGACTCTGAGAAAATGGAGACAATTACAGCTCAATACAGACTTTCCCTGCCAATTCAAGGGAGCAAGAAGAGATGGAGATGGCTTCTTATCATGCTCCTATCCATACTTCCTATTTTATAATGCCCAGAGAGGGTTTCAAAATGATCTCAACTAGAATATAACACCAGGTGGTGGAATGTAAAAAACCAGATAATATGAACTGAATGCTAACCTTTGGGGGTCCATAATCACACTGTAGTGGACTGTAAATTTCATTTCAAATCTTTAGTTCTCAACTTTCATCACCCATATTAAATGCTGCCTGAACTGGAATCTTAAAGACCAAACTAAACGAAGCTATTATATTTTCATTTTTAATCTCTTCGGAGATACTCAATTTCAAAAGACAATACCAACTGTATGTGTACATTCATGCACACATTATAATGAATAAAATGACAATGATTCATTCTAAATTTGAACCTAAAATGTATTCTATACTTTGCTATTTTTTTTCTGCCCATTATTAAAAATGAAAACTTTCCAAAGTGGCTTACATAAAAAAAGCAGTAATATTTTTTTCTACTTTGGATGAATTGTTCTGAAAATTAGTGGATCTTTTGACTGAGATGTGTACAAGATAATACAGTAAAATATACTAAGAGCAACAAAATAATGAGAAGAAACAAAATATTTAAAAAGCCTATTCGGTAATAAAACTGTAGGTTTATTGAGCTTGGTTCCCAATAATTTACACATAGTATTTTCTTATGCAAAATTTTACAGAACTAAAATACACATATATTCAGATCAATGATTTTGAACAACACAGGAAACAGCACTGGCTGAAAGAGATCTTTCAAGAGTTAGCAAAGAGGCCTCAGATATTCTTTAAATATTGCTTGAGGTGTCCTTGCTACTTTCTGATGATGTTACCTATTTTGGATAAAGAAACACCTGCAAGAAAACAACCAAACTCAGAGCGCACCAAGGATCCTCATTTCAATCCTACTAGCGGTAAATGTTGCTTGTTCAAAATTGATCTCTGCATTTTAGTTTTATCAGTAAGATTGAAAATATATTACCTCTAAGCTTCCTGTTATTTTGCATAGTAATATTGAATATGGAAATTTAAAATGGCTCTATTTCTTAAGATTTTGAAGGTTATATACAGGTGAAACTTGAAAAATTAGAATATTTTGCAAAAGTTCATTTATTTCAGTAATGCAACTTAAAAGGTGAAACTAATATATGAGATACTCATTACATGCAAAGCGAGATAGTTCAAGCCTTGATTTGTCATAATTGTGATGATTATGG
>JANHFM010010153.1:9653-22772 GCA_032468115.1 Grayia smithii
TGCAGCTCGCGCAGGAGAGGTGTCACACGGGAGTAACGGGAAGCCCCCGTAACTACCCGCGTGGCCGCATTCTGGACTAACTGGAGCCTCCGGGTACACCTCAAGGGCAGCCCCATGTAGAGGGAATTGCAGTAATGAAGGCGTGAGATGACCAGTGCTTGAGTGACATTAACTATGCATTTGATACAAACACAGTAAAATACAATATGCATATATCTTTAATCTTAATTTTAGATTATGTTCAGAATATCACAGTCACCATTGAAAGATAGGCAGCCATATAAATAAATATAAGATAGTCTATTAACTTCTGAAGTACAATTACTGTTGTCTTCTGTAGCAAAAGAAAGAGTTCTATAACATTAAATATAATAAACATACTCATAAATGAAGAAAATGTCATATTTAATTTGTGGAATATTGTTTTCATTTAATTTTACAGGAAGATTTGACAACAAAAGACATTGAAAACATAATTGATGAACTGAAAGCTGGAAATGTTCCAAAACCTGGACCAAGGTATATTATTTGCATAATAAAATACCATGAGAAAGCAAGAGAAAACCCTATTAAAACAATCCTGTAGAACAGTGGCCCAACCTTTTGGGCACTAGTTCCATGGAGAGAGTTTTTTACATGGATCAGAGCGGCTGTGGTTTCGCATGCTGCTTGCATCCTGTGGATACGGCTTTGCTTGTTTGCATGGCCTGTTTCTGCCATGCTAAAGCCTGGTGCCAGTCCATGGCCTGGGGGTTGGGGATCCCTACAGTATAGTTTTTAGGATATATATTTCAGTATGAGATTAAATATAAAATCTTACTACCAGGACATTTTGCTTTTTATGTTCCATGCTATGGTGGCTTACAAGAAGCTGCTTCTTAATTTTTAAGGAGAAAGGTGTTTGTAAGCATTTTCATCAAATTCTGCTTTTTGAAATTTCGATTTTTTAGTTGTAGAGAAACCAGTTTCTTTTGTTACTTGATGTTAATGTTGTTCCTTTTAAGAACAAAGATATGTCTATAGGAAATGTGGGAAAGTATTAAAGATGGAAAAAGAAAATATTCTTATTAGGTAGTCATAGATTCTAATCTTGTTCACAGCTACTCTTAAGTAATTCTTACTAATTTCAGTGGGATTACACTCAAGCAGACATATACTTCAGTGTGCAGGCAGTCCTCAATTTATGACAAGTTGCTTAGCAATCATTTGAAGTTACGATGGACCTCACCAAGGATACTTATGACCCAATTCTAATAGCCAGTCCCCCTTCTCCAGGTTCACATGGCCACATTTTGGGCAATCAGCAACTGGCCCACATTTGCAGCTTCCTGCAGTCACATTTGCTGGCATTTACAACTGAAATTTCTGGTTTTCAGTGTAACTGGCCCATTGTCAACAGTTAGTTCACTGAATGACTGTGGCAGTTGCTTAACAATAGCTCCAAAAAAGGTTGTAAAATTAGTTGGTCATGTGGTGACCCACTACAACTGTCATGACTTGCAGCCATAATGGGCAGGCTTCATTACAGTCATTGTTGAACATTATCTGTAATCAGAAATAATGTGTACATTTGGCAACTAAAACCCTCCCACCCCCGCATTTCTATTTCTTTCCATCACATTCTATTTTGTATTGAACTAAAAGATGCTTAAAACAAATAATCGAAAGTTGAAACAAATTTTTGTGGATGTTTCAGAATGATTGAAAATAAATTGAACTATTCAATATAAATTCTAATCTATTTTTTTTTCAGAAGTGGACGTTTCTCTTGTGAACCATCTGGTGGTCTGACTTCTCTGACACAACCACCCAATGGACCTGGTTTTGGAGTTCGGTCAGATCTTTAAAATTATTGTTCCAAGTGTGAAAAACATTGAAAAAATAAATTCTAAAATATGGACGATGGAAATGCAAGTTTATATTGTTATTTTAAACAGGCTAAACATGTGTATTTTATTTATTAGAAACAAGAAATGGAAGAAATCCAAAAATTCCAGTTATTCAGAAACAATGTAGATCAACTACATTTATAATTATTAATGAACAGTTATATTAATGTTTCACTCTCTATATTATATGTGACATATCAGTGGTGCATAAAATAAATGTAATGGAAAAAATAGCATATTGCTCACAAATTACAAGATTTTACTAACAGAAATGAAGCTCTTTGGAGATAATGGCACAAAGAGAATTTTTAAAAAGTCATTCTTACAAAAATACTTCTCTACTGTTAAATTAGAACTGAAGGAAAAGCTAAACTAATTTTAGTCTTTAAAAAAAGCCTTGCACTTATTTCCCATTACTTCTGAGAGCATTGCCTTTCCACAAGCTACTAAAAATTGAGTTGGTCAGAGTCCTTTAGAAAAGAACTGACATCACAGTGACTATTGTGTCAGTGTGTCCTTTGTTTTTATTATTCATTTATCATGGGTGTTTTATTTAATTTCTAATTACGTATGTGAAACATTGTCCTTTTAACTGTAGCAGGATACAAATCAAGTAGGCAAATAATATTAAAATGGCGTATCTATTAATGCCAACTATAGCTATAACTCTATCCAGCCAAGCTACCAAAAGTTCAAAAATGTAAACAATCCTGCTTCATAATTTGTGTATTTTATGTGTATTATAAGTATAAAATTTAAATTGTGTACATCACCTAGACCACAGGTCTGCAATCTTAAACACTCAAAGAGCCACTTGGGCCCGTTTCCCACAGAAAACAAAACATCAGGAGCCAAAAAAACTGGGTGGGCATGGCCAACTTGACATCACTCATTCCCCAGTCACGACACCCCCCCAGCCATGCCTACCCAGGTTTTCTGGCTCCAGGTATTTTCTTTTAAACAGGTCTCTCTCTCCCTCTTTCTTCCTCCCTTTCTACCTCCTTCATTTTTCTCCCTCTCATTTCTCCCTTTCTCATCTTTCTCCCTCTCCCTCTTTCTCATCTTCCTCCCTTCCTCCCTCCCATCTTTCTTTTTCCCCTCTTTCTCACCTCTCTGTCTCTCATCGCTCTACCCCTCTCTACTTCTTGTGTGTGTGTGGGGGGCACCCAGTGGTGGGATCATCCAATGGAGCTGCAGGAGGGCCCAAAGAGCCCCATGTGGCTCTAGAGCCTCACTTTGCTGACCCCTGACCTAGACACATACATAAAACGGGTAGCTTATAAATTTAGTAAATAAATGGGAATTTTTTTTAAAAAAATGTCTTGACAGGAAAATGAATTAATCATCAATTTGTCAATCTGAAAAAAAACCTGTATATCAGATAGTGACATACAATGAAAGAACTAAGCAATAAGTTTTATTGCATATTCCTCCCAATAAGATATTTTGGAACTGCTTACTGGCATAGTTTGGTCAGAATCTAAATTCTTCTGTTGCTTGCCATACTTCTGGAAATATCCATAAATTCTTGTAGCTTTCTATTGTAATGATCTTAATTTGATCTACATTTGTTTTTTATTAAGAGTTTCTGATAAATTTTGTTGTTAGTTGTGAAATTGTGTCCGACCCATCGCGACCCCCACGGACAACTTTCCTCCAGGCCTTCGTGTCCTCTACCATCCCCCAGAGACAATTTAAGCTCACAGACTGCTTCAGTGACTATCCAGCCACCTCATTCTGTCGTCCCCTTCTTCTTTTGCCCTCAATTGTTCCCAGCATTAGGCTCTTCTCCAGTGAGTCCTTCCTTCTGATTAAATGGCCAAAGTATTTCATTCTTATAAATAGAAAAAATCTAAAGTATTTTGACTGCTAATATACCTATTGTATAGAATTATACAAATATAGTCCTTGCATCTTGCTCATTTTTGAACTAGTTATGTCAAGTGGGATCTTTTAGTATACCACATTCTTCTATGTTTAGAAATTTTTTGGAAGATTTTCCCTGTTAATCTGTTTCTATTCTCAATAAGATGTCATCATAATTCTGCTTGTCTTTTCTCTGAATTTTTTAAGTTTCTTTCCATGATCTCAGGTTTTCTTAGTTTTGGATTATCTCTTCTTGACAATTTTCCATCATTTGTTCTGACATGCATTATTGTTTCATCTGCTGTGATCCTTTACAATCTCTTTTCATATTGATCCTTAACAACTTAATTTATTTCATTCTACAGTTCCTCTAGTTCCTTATAAATGATGTTCAGGTCTTGAAAGCAATACTTGATGTTATCCTTGAAAATAGTGATGGATACATGCTTAGGATCATATCGTAGAAACTCCTTGGCTTTCTTTCACTTTAGCTTGACTTGGAACTTGTACATGAGCAGTTGATCTGCTTCACAACCAACCACTGGCCACATTTTTTTTTCTATTGTAACAACTTTTCCCATGATTGCCAATAATGTAGTGTTTAATTTTTGTGTGCTGTGTCTGGAGAGGTCCATATGTGTAGCAGTTGTTTTGGTGGTTTGAAGAATGTGTTAACAATAAAGAAATTATTGGATTGTCAAAAACTAAATTGTTCTGCTTCATTTTCATTTCCTAGGCCATATAGTCTAATATTGTTTTTCTCCATTTCCAACTATGACGTTCCCTTCTCTAACCACAAGCAGGATATTTTGTTTCCACATTCAGTTCACTTCAGATTGAACTTGATCATAAAATTTATTAACCTCTATACTGCATCAATTATTGAAGGCTGTCCCTGAAGTGTAAGACATATTTTGTCACTGACACCTCAGTACTGTTTTTGCTATAACCCTATGAAAGAAATGCCATTGTTCTATTTCCTTAGTAAAAAAAATATAATACTCAATTCATTAATACCTGAGATGTCACTGTGTAGTTGATTCATTATATGATTTCACTGTGTTGAGATTTGCCATATCCATGTTTCTTAATCTTCTGTTCCCACTGTAATTCTGTTTTCAGAGTTTCAGATTTTATTTTCCTATATTGCAACTTCGCTGCAACTAGATGCCCAGAACTAGACATGGCTTCAATCTAGCCACTTTATAAAACCATTAGTAGTACTCAAAAAGCTCATCTGTTCTCAATATCGTATTTGCTGCCATTTACTTAAGTGCTAGTTGGTCCATAGAGTCCATCGTCTGCCATTATATCATGAATTACTTTATTCTGTCTATCCAGGTGGTTTTCATAGTTAAATACAGGAATGACCTACTATGCAGTATGAAATGATATATTTGCAGTTGTTGCTAAAGCAATAATCCATTTCCTCTTTTTCCTATGTGACTGCTTCCGTATATAAATCCGTCAGCTTTAAAAGGGCACCTAGAATGACCTTCACATCCCGGATGATGTAACTATATTGTATTGTTGTAAACTCCTGGCGTTCATAACCCTTCTCCCAGGAACTACACACTCACCATGATGAGGCAGCATAGCTTGATTTGAAGGACATACACATAAATGATCTTAATACATTATTTCTTTGCCTTATTTCAAATGAATTTTTAGTTTGGTATGAATAGCTACAGATTCTCAAATTAAATCCAGTTCATCAATTACCCTAAAATGTTACTGAAAATCTCTTTTTAAGGTCAACTTATGGTATTGCAAATTCAAATTTATTTTATGTATGTCTCAATATGTGTATATAGAATTTTATAATCAAACTAATTCAATATTCAAAAATATATTACTTTTTTCTAAAAAGTCTAAATGCTACAAAATTGAATGCAAGTTGTGCTCATTGATCTTTGTGTGGTATATATGACAACCTTTCAAGAATAGATATAAAATTATCCTGCAAAATTTTAAATAAAAATGGAATATAAAGAATTAAGCATTCTTTATTAAAGATTCCAACTTATGGGCTGTGTTCCTCTGATGAATGACAAAAACCATTTATGATACTGCTTTCAGTTATGCATGGGAACTGAAAGAGCCGAAAAAGAGAATATAATCTTCAGAAGAGATACTAATATTAAACTTTGTTGCATGTTGACATGACATTATTATGTTTGATATGGTCAAATGTGTATTATGGCAAACTATTTTTCTATGCATTCTCTACACAACAAAATTAGAGAATTTTGTAAGGTGGATGAGAAAAAAAAAGAAACACATATTGTGAAGGTTTAGAAAAAGGGGATTACATACGGATATAATAAAATAAATTCACTAATTTTTTTAAAAAAATGTAAACTGATGGATCAAACTATTCAGCATAATATGTCTGTATTTCTGATTCTCTAAAATAACACTACTAAATCTGTTAAAGAAGAAAATAATGCCTTGAATTATATTCAACTAAATCTGTGGGACATCTCATTTTCTCATAAAATATTTTGGAAAATTGAGGAATCCTCTGGAGGAAAATTAAATGAACTCATGGATTGAATGTAGGTGAAAGTCCTACTGCAAAAAGAATAAGAAGGTTACATAACACTGAGTGAATCATGTTGATATTTAGGCTCTTTTCTTCTTGAAATTATGCCAATGCATTCTTCCAACTAAGATCCCTTTAGAAAAACTCAATAAAATTTTATATTTAAGAGGATATTCAGTCCAAGATAACAATTTGATTTTTGTTATTGGAAATGTTTTTTTTTTACTGTCACACGGTCAAACATCATTATTTAAATATCTAGGGTACATAAGAGAGGCAGTTTGGTATTAAGGCCATCAAGCTCAAAATTTGGAGAATTCCAATATCCTGTTCTGCTTTAAACACAAAGCCAGCTGGGTGACTTTGGGCCAGTTGTGCTCTCAGCCCTAGAAAGATGGCAGTGGCAAGCCAAGAAATTACAGGGGCTTGTCCAAGCATCACCAGGAATGCTTACTTGAAGGCGCACATTTAATACGTGTTAGATCCTGTCTTATATTTTTTTGAACCCTGAAATAAGTGCTTGGCCTTATTGCCATGCACTCAAAAGTCCAATTGGGCTTAATATCAGGGGATGTCTTATTTGGGGGGAAACGGTACTTGTAGGGCCAAAAAAACCGAATGACCACTAGCTGGCAGCAATACAGTTAATCCCATAAATAATGTCTACTGTTACAATTAACAATCTGCAATGAAATTAAAAGAAGCCGAGATTCCCAACTATCTGCTATGTTTGTTCCTAAATGCCATAACAGAACAATCTTAATATAGATCTATTGCCAAAAAATCTATTTGTATACAAATAGTGCTGTATACACCATCCTTTCAGATTCTAAATATAGAACTTTATGGTCCAAAAAGGAAAATATTTTTACTATGATTCATCCTAAATAGGCAAAAGGTCTTAATTTAACACTACAGATAACTTCACAAATCTTCGTTTACAGTTGTAACCTAGGACAATCACTGTATATCCACCAATCATTTTTAACTTAAGGCTAAATTTAATAATATGGTACTTGATAACTTACCAACATACAATATTTTGATTTAAATCTTAATTCTAAAGCCCATTTTCCTATATTCAAGCAGAGACAGGTAGAGATCACGATTAAACCACGCAAGAATGTTCGGAGCAGCCTTTTGGACTTGTAACGTCGACGCCTACTCAAAAGCTTCCAAGAAAAACCCGGTTGTTCGCAACACTTATTATTCAAGACAAGCAAACGGACTGCATGGAAGTCGGCCTACACTGACATGTCAAATAGTGCACTGAGCTCCATTCGTGGATTTTACATATCCATCCTTCGAAAGAAAAAAAAACCCGGAGGGGGGGGGGAGATCTGCAACAAGTGCAAAGAAAAAAAAAAAACCCGAATGCGGTTTAACACCTGCTCCCGGACGGCTGTTTTATTAGGATGCAGCAGAGCTCCTCAAGCCAGCCACGCATGCGTGCTCAGTGTTTATTAAAAATTCACTGCGCCACCGTCCTTCCCAAAGCCCTTCCCTCGGGAAGGGAGTAACCTGAATGACCGACTCCTAAACGTGCTTCGGTACCTGTTCGAATCACCTGGCCAAGCCAAGTCCGTAGGTTCTTCTCTCCCCTCTACGCCTCTTTAACAGAACCACCCCTGCCCCCGCCGCCGGTATTTCGAGAAAGTTCTAGCCGCACCACCCAAGAAGAGATCTCGACGCTTGCGCACTAACACTTTCTCCGCCCTCTAATCGTAACCGTGCCCGTTATTCTTTTTTTTTTTTCTCTTTCTGTCGGTGGCTAGGTTAAGAAACGAATTAAGTTACTGCCGTGGAACCCCTAGAAACGCTAAGAACGGGCAATTGTGACGTCGGCCTTTGCTCCGAATTCTCCTCACCTCCCTTCGCCTCGCTAATGCTCACGACCGCACCGCGTGTCTACCCGTTCCTCTCGCCCGACTCCCGTCACGTGAATGGCGTTTCTACCAATCCGGGAGGCGAGTGACAAACCGACATACTGACGGGCTTGAGGGGGGGGGGAGAGGCGAGGAAAAGGGGAGCGACTGAACTGAGGGGAAGGGGTGTCGTCCAAACCCGACTGTTACCGTAGCTGTTGGAACGGGGTTGGAACTCGGGGCGCCGCTCACTGGCAGCGGGTGGCTGAGCAGCCTTGAAAGGACAGCCCGTCTTGTCAGGAGTCGTCTCTCTCTTCCGCTGAGGAAAGGTAAAGAGAGGAAGAAACTGCCAGTGTCGCTACCGCAGATTCGGGTCCGGGGAGGGGGAATGAAGGCGGCGGCGGCGGCGGCAATTACGTGGATGACATCCTCGGTTAATATCGCACTGAGGTGAGGGGGTGAAGAGGTGGCGGGAATAAAAACAGCCGCGGTCGTGCTTTAACGCTGCTCCGAGATTTCTCTTTCGCTTCCTTCTGCCATATATAGATATATACGTGTCTGTCAAACTCGCTCCTTTCTGCAAATGTGGCTGTTTTTCTGAGGTAGAGGGGAGCGTGTATGTCCGCCCCTCTTCAGCCCCAACCCAGTCTATAGATGGATGCGATGTATGTATGGATAGATGGATGGACGGACGTCGGCGTGTGTATATTATTCGTGCCTGTATATGTATATATGTCCGTGTGTGCGTGTGTCCGTGTGTGCGTTCTCACAAGCGCGTGTACGTGTGCCGACCCGGGTCAGTGCACAGTCTACCGTGGTGCACCCTGCGAATCGCCCCTTCTTGGGGTCCTGGGTGTTGTGTGCTGAGCGGGAGTCGTTTTGCTCCGCTGTGTTTCCCCCCGGAGCGTTTGAGAGGAAGAGAGAACACTCCTCCTGCTTCCCACCCCCTTTCTTGCATTGCCTTTCCTCGTAATGGAGGTGCTGCAGCCGGTTTGCCTTCCTGGAACGGGCACGAATCTTTCTCGGCTCTCCCGACACGCCTTCTCTCAGCCTCCACGAAAAGGCTTGCATTCTCTGGAACGGTCGCTCCGGAGGCAGCAATCCCCAAGCTTTCTGGCGCTCCCAGCCTGTCACCTTTGGCGCGGCTGCAGCTGGAGCCATGGCTGCCGCTGCTGTCACTACTTCTCCCTGCTTGTGGGCTGGTCCCTGATAACCCGTTTTCTCTCCGCGTTCCCCATCGTATACGGTACTAAGGCTTCTGCGTTTATGGGCCAAAGTAGGGTAATTCATAGCTATCCTAGCGCTGCTAACTCCCGAGTTTTCTGGTCTGCAGCATTGTCAGCCCTTTTTTTAAAAGGAAGAGGCGGTGGTTAGCGGGCGCGCGCGCGCCCCCGCCCGTGAGTGTTTGCGTACATTTCTACAGGCTGCTGAGAGGGGGTGAAAAAAAAAAGAAAGCATAAATCGTGTTTCTAGAGCTTACGGAAATAGTTATTGCCAGCATCGTTCTGATGGATAGTGTGTGCTAGGAGCAAGAGAGTATTTAAAAACTGCGCCTTAAGTTCAGACAAGCCGGTTAGCCTAGTTTGGTGCAAGACATGTGTTTCTTGGCTGGGTCTTAAAATGGAATAAAATATTTATATCTTTCTGTTATATATTAAATAGCTTTCTGTTTCTTGCTTGACTTTTGCCAGTGCTAAAATTCTTATTTAACCTTTAAAAGTGAAACGATTAGGTATTTCAATGTGCTTTCAGACAAACCACTCTCCAAGTTTGCCACAGTGAATACTTAATGCTATTATACTGAAATTATATAGTAATGAATTATGTAATTAATAAATATACCTGGAAGACAGGAAGTGCTATAGAAGATTTAATTAGCTCTTGCTTCTGTGCCTCACACAAGCTATTACTTTTGGATCATACTGACTGAAAATAATTGTAGATGTCACAGATGTATAATAGTAATTGACTGGTCTTTGAGGTGGTCCTTTATCTGGTTCTAGAAATTCCAGACTGAAAGTTGTTGTTTCTTTCTATACTGAGAATAGGGGAAAGTCACTTCCCCTGAAATACATACATATGTATTATTTGGGAATATATATATCTATATATAAGAACCACTTGTTTATCTGTTGTCCTAAATGAAAAATTTCCCCTCCTTTTGCTCACAAATATTCTGGAATTTTTTGTTTCTCATCCTTTTCCTTACTATTCATCTTGACCTGTATATTAGAATACATCATACATAGAAATTTGGTTAGCTGTAGAATAGAGTGCAAGGAGGATTTGTAATGTTTTATATATGATAGATTGAAGAAGATAGCTTTATTGATTAGCCTATAGGCCATATCAAATCACAAGGTTCAAACACGTATCACCAATAAAATGCTATACAAACAATTTAAGAGTAGGGTAAAATACAATAGTTATAGGATAAGATACAATATAATTTAATACATATATAAAATAGAATAAAATGACATAAAATTATATTTTTAGATAGATACTAATAATTGTGTGCCACATTGTATGATGTGAAAATGTCATACAATGTTGGCAGTATTTCATCTGGCAGAAGAAAATGAGATTATAAATGACATGGCAACTCTGCCAGATTGGACCAGAAAAGGTAGCTCAGGGTTGATGACAGGTAGAACTGCACTTAACCTGCTGTTTCCTTAGTTGAGCTCTTTTCAAGATTGTTATCCAAAGTTCTAATCATAAATGCATTGGATTATTGCATTATATTTGCATTTGAAATTGTTATTTAGCCATACATAAATGTATTTGGGGGGAAAGTTTGGTAATTTCAGTTTGAGACTAATATTCATATAGAGATAAAGTATATGAATAGCTGTAAGTAGGCCAAGAAGGTTTTACCAGCTGTGTAAATCAACCCCCCCACTTCTGAGATGAATGCTCCCTCATTCTGCTGTTCAGAATCAGTAACATGGACTACTGCACCACAACATAAATATGTGCTGGAATAATGGAAAAATGATTCAGTATTTCTGATAATCATGCTTGTGGTTAAGAATATTCATTCTTATTTATTCTGAATACTATTCATATCCGTTCTAGAAAATATTCTACATATACAGGAAAAGTATTTCACTCCACTTAAAAGATTAGGTAGATGGTATAGAAGTATTTTTGGATCCATTATTAACATTAGAGACTCAAAGGTCTCCGGGCATTTTACTGCTATATATTAAAATTAGAACTTGTGACCAGTTTATTTTGTAAAAATTACCCTGTTTCTCCCAAAATAAGACATCCCCTGATAATAAGCCCAGTTGGGCTTTTGAGCACATGGCAATAAGGCCAAGTGCTTATTTCAGGGTTCAAAAAAATATAAGACAGGCTCTTATTTTCAGGGAAACACGGTAACATCTTTTGTTCAATTTCAAGTAAAATGACATTGGGAAAAAATCTCCATACAATAAAGAATTTCCACATGGTTTTCTATCACAAATTAACATATTTCGATTGATTTATTTCTTTAGTTCAGATGGACCATGTTCATTAATAGTTTTTGATCTTGCATTTGTTCATTATTGGCTTGTTTTAATATAGACATTGTGATATTGAGATTACAGTAGAGATTGTAATGTAGTTAGCCATCTCATGCATTTATAAAGATATTTTGAAGATAGAATTATCAGGATGGTTGAAGGAGATTTTGTCCTTTCCAAGTAAGGATTTCTGTACATTGTTGTTATATGATCTGCAATTAACAGAGTACATTTCATTTTTGCCAGAAATCTTTATTTTAGTGGTTTGCTTTCATCTTCTCAGTACTATCTTAGCCAAATATTGGATGCTACTTACTGTGCAAGTTGCTATTTAAAATCTCCTTTTGTTTAAATATCATTGGCCTTTCAAAAATATAGTATTTGAAAAAATAGTCACTTACAAGAGACAGAAGGAGAGCTGATTGTAAATTGTTCATAAGGCCTAGTTATTTTGCTGCTATAAAGAACCTTTCTGTCACCTCTTACAGGCAGTCCTCACTTAACGACCAAAACGGTCGGTCACACTGTCACTAAGTGATGCAATTGCTAAGTGAAATATCATGTGACCACAACAGACTTATGTCACTTTTCACTCAGTTGTTAACCAAGTCATCACAGGTTAAGCAAGACATCCCATGACCGTGGCTTGTGATTTTATTGCCAAGTTCTCCATTAACTCTGGAAACTGGTGGTGAAGTGTGCAAACGGCAGTCACATGCTGCAATAATCATAAATGCAAGGTCTACTTGTAAAGTTATTTCTTCAACACCATCATAACTTTGGTTGCTAAACAGGGCATTTGTTAAATGAGGTCTATCTGTATTTTGTACAACACACCAGAGTTATTAGTGAATGAATTTGTATTGAATACAAAATTTGTATTTTGTAACTCCATACAAAATGGAGTTGAAAAACCAATAACCTCATTAGGGGGTATTAGACAACCCATGACCAGTTGGATGATCATTTCAGAGATATTTCCTTACCAAATTCCTCTGTGGCTTCAACAATGGCTGTCCTTCTAATGTGCTGCCTTCACTGGAAAAGATTCGGGGAGACATTCAGAGATGCATCTGCCTTGAAAATAGCCCATATTGAACTGTAGAACACAGCCAAACATCACGAGTCAACCACCTGGAATTAATGCCATTTGCTTATAGGTCCCTGTATAACTGATACAACCTTTCTTGGTTGCTGCTAGATTCTGCACCCCAGTTAATTAAATTCTTCTTACATATTCTTTGAATAAGAAAATGTAACAGGGAAGTAGCATGTTACAATGCAGAACACAAGTCACAACCATAATTAATACTTCCATTATTATTATTATAATATTATATATATATTATATATAATATTAATATATTATTATTAATCTCTCACTGTTCCTATCACCCATCTCCTCCCACTTATGACTGTATGACTGTAACCTTGTTGCT
>JANHFM010010157.1:47795-68881 GCA_032468115.1 Grayia smithii
CCCCCACTGGCAGTTTAAAAAGGAAAAAACAGCCACTATCACACACTTCTCCCAGAAGAACGAAGCCTGAAGATGACGGATGAGATTTCGTCGAAACATTGCCCAGATACTTCCAAATTTATGCGGGAGTAAACCTGAATGACCAAAGACCTACATACAAACACCCGCGAAAACCTCAGAAAACGTGTGTGTGTGTGTGTGTGTGTGTGTGTGTGTGTGTGTGTGTATAAGATGTGAGAATTGGACTTCAGTGTTTGAGCTAGTGGAAAGTTTTGCATAGCCCAAATGTATCCTGACCTGCAGGTAGTCCTCCACCATGGGGATCCTAATTTCTGTTGCTAAGCAAGATGCTTAAGTGAGCTGTGCCCCATTTTACAACTTTTTTTCCAACAGTTGTACATAAATCACTGCAGTGAATCGCACGGATGTTAAGTGAATCCGGTTTTCCTTATTGACTTTGCTTGTTGGAAGGTTGCAAAGGGTGATCACATGACCCCAGATGCTGCAACTGTCATAAATGGCTACCAAGCAACCACATTTTGTTCGTGTGACCACAGGGATGCTGCAACAGTCATAAGTGTGAGGACCCACCATAAGCCACCTTTTTCAGTGCCATTGTAGCTTCAAATGGTCATTAAATAAAGGGTTGTAAGTCAAGGACTGTTGGTACAGGTAGTCCTCTACTTACGACTTAGACTTAGATTTAGTTTATTGTCACTTTGAATGTACACTAACCGGCATACATTAAAATGAAATTTCTTTGCATACAGCTCTCAAAGGGTCACCACCTCCAATATATACTACATAAGTACCACAATTGGGCCCAACATTTCTGTGGTGAAGTGAGACATTAGTTAAGTTAAATTCTTATTAAGAATTTTGCCTCCTTTTACGATCTTTCTTGCCATAGTTGTTCAGTGAATCACTGCAGTTGTTAAATTAGTAACCCAGTTGTTAAGTGTATCTGCCTTCCGCATTGATTTTGCTTGTCAAAAGATGGTAAAAGGTGACCTTGGGACACAGCAACGCTCATAAGTATGAACCAGTTGCCAAACGTCTGAATTTTGATCACACAATCATGGAAAGTTTGGAGGATACATGGAAGTATCCTTAATCAATTGGAGCCAAGATCTGGAGCCAACCTTAACAGGTCTTAACAAGGATGTACCAAATGTCATGGTTTGTTTTCAAATGGTGCTTTTTGATGATGTTTCTCCCAGAAAATATGCCCATGGGAAATTCTCAAAGATTATGCTAACTCACATAGTTCTTTATAACTATAAATATATGCAAGCTTATTTTTTTGTTGCTTTAAAACAACTGCTTTCAAAAAAACGTTTGCCAGAGCAATTTATTGTGGCTTATTTTCTAGAGTTGGCTTACTTTATTTATAACTTTTATGGCTTAATCCAATCAAAAGATAAACTATGGGTAAAATAGATAATGCAAATAATGCAATGAACGCTAATCATGTCTGCCAGGATGGACACGTCCAGCCATGCACTGGGTTTAATAGCTTGGTGGTATAAAGCTGTTTGGACTCTAGGCCATGAGGGAGGAAGCTGTGGAGACATCTGGAGCAAGAGATTCTGCAGATGTTCTTACCAAATGTGCAAGATTCAGTATTGGCAAGGAAGTGTCTGATGTATTTTGGAACTATCATGTTTTAATTACATATAGCATAGTGTTACATAATCACAAATAAGCCCCACTGAGATCAGCAAATTTTACTTTGAGAAAATGTGTGTGCACAGTGATGTCAATTATCTCTTTTTAAAAACCTCCAGTAATGGAGCATCTACAACTTTTAAAGCAAGCCATTCCACTGATTAATTGTTCTCACTGACAGGATATTTTTTTTTTTAATTTTAGACTGGATCTCTTTGATAAGTTTCCATCTTCTCTTACGTCTTGTCCTGCCCTCAGGTGATTTGGAGAATAGATTGACTCCCTTTTTCTGTGACAGCTCCTCAAATATTGGGAAGCTACTATCATGTCACCCCTAGTCCTTCTCTTCGTTGGGCTAGGCATATCCAATTCCTGCAACTGTCATGGTTTAGCCTGCATAATCATCTTTATTGCTCTTCTCTACACTCTTTCTAGAGTGCAGAGTGACACTGCAAAGTGTTTTAAGAAGAATTCAGATTGCTTCCTGTAATAAGTATGAATTATTTCCATGGAATCATTTAATGAAAGCTTCCGAAAAAGCTTTCTTTTCAGTTGTTACTCTTTGTTTTCCTGTATTATACCGAATCACAGAATTACTATTATCGTTGACTAAGGTATATTTTACTGTATTTGCATATTAGATCATACCATAATATGCTTTATTTGGTTTTGGCTCAGGGTGTTGTGAATCTGGCCATTATGGTTTGTAGACCATGATGCTTGGATCAACATGTTATTGTTATAGTTTATTCAATAAATCATGATTAAACAAATATTACTTACCTTAATGAGTGAATATTGTCTTTATATGAAGATGACTAAACACTTGGCAGACGAAATATAGGTGTTAAGCTATGCAGTGAGTGATAGAGTATGGTGTACTCTTCAGAATTGATAGAAAGCCTAAAAACAAAATTGAGATATATTGTAGATATGTAAACCACTGTCTTTGAAGACTAATTCAATCTGTCAGTTCCAGAAAGACATGGAAATAATCAGTGTTGTCCTGAAATTAAATCTGTGGCTTTACCACTAAAGCCCTTTGTTGCAAATTAAACTGAAAATTTAGGAAAAAATGGGAAAATTACTTGACCGTAAATTAAAGAAAAAGCAATCAAAGATTTTAAAAGATACCTAAAAGAAGCTGACTCCAATTGCCTCATCAGTCAAATAGTCTGTGGGATTTTAATGAGAATTGGTTGTGGTCCTCTTTACATCTGTAACTGCAAAAATAATGAAAATTTATTTTCATCATAAGAGCACTTTTGAACAAATAGTCTTTTAATATCAAATAGCTTTTCTGGAGGTATTTTAGCTATGTTTTATAAACACAGTTCTCTTACGGTCTATGAATCAAATTCTGAGAAGAAATCAATGTAATTTATTATCTGTCCGTCTATCTGTCTATAGCTATACTTAGCTTTATAGTAGAACACAAATTTTCATTCCATGGAAGGTTCAATCCAAGGTTCAAGTAATTTTGTGACAGATCTGAGATGGAACCTTTGAAAAGCCACTATAGCTAGAAACAATGTGGTTTGACTCTGTTTTTCAGGTTAGGAGTTCTGCAACTTTTAACAGAATCTCCAGGTATTCCACCTAGAACTGTGAGGGCGAACCTATGGCACAAGTGCCAGAGGTGGCATGCAGAGCCCTCTCTGTGGGCATGCGTGCCATTACCAGCTGCTCTTCTGGTTTCCAGCACGCACATGCACACCAGCCAGCTGGTCTTCACAGGCGCCAGAGCATCAGAAAATAACAATAGCAATAGCACTATATACCGCTTCATAGTGCTTTTACAACCTTCTCTAAGTGGTTTACAGAGTCAGCATATTGCCCCCAACAATCTGGGTCCTTATTTTACCCACCTCGGAAGGATGGAAGGCTGAGTCAACCTTGAGCTGGTGAGATTCGATCTGCTGAGCTGCAGCTAGGAGTCAGCTGAAGTAGCCTGCAGTACTGCACTCTAACCACTGCGCCACTGCGCTCTTTACATTGCAAGCACTTCAGTCTATTTTCTGCCCTACTTATCAAAAACGACTTGCATTGACATCCAGTAAGCATCCGCATCAGGACTCTGAATCGTTTGAGGATGACATGGAGCAGGAGACCAGGCTGCTCCTGGTGACAGCTGAGAGTTAAATAGGAACAGACATGTTTCTGTATATCCAGCTATAATTCCTAATAATGCCTGCGACTCAGCTCAGCTTATTAAACCAAATCAAGTGTGTATGATGAGCATCAAATCAATTACAGCACCTTAATGTGTGAAATAACTGAGGGAACCAAGCTGTTTCAAGTTGTACACAGCGTTCATCATAGGTAATAATAACCCCTTAGCCTCAAGATCCAAAATTAAATAATTCTGGTAAACTCTGGGGGAGGGTTTTAATCGAAAACATTTTAAAGCCTTCCCAAGGGCTCCTGAGACCCATTGAAATGCAACTTGGGTAAGCAACCGCACACAATGTGTTCCTTTCTAAATAACCCTGCTGGGTATACTACTCTCTAGAGGTTTGGTCCTGGTGTTTTTAGTTATGTAAATGAGCCCTGGGATTTCAGTAGGATCATTTGCATCAATAAAAACTTATCATGGAAAAATGAATACAAGTTCAACAGGATTAGGAAGAAGCAAAACACTTCCCATTTCTCTCCGTGCTATGAGTTTTAAGAAGAAAGAAAGAGTTGGCAGCCAAACCTGATGAATACAGGGGATCTGAATGAGACGGATTTCTGGAACTCTTTTTTTAAAAAAAAATAAAAATAAAAATATGTATTTATTGCATACATAGACTCCCTGTCCTTCGGAGCTCAAAGCAGCCTTTTCCAGTCTTATCCTCTCAAAAGAGGGTATTGAGCAGGGGTGAAATCCAGCAGGTTCTGACAGGTTCTGCAGAACCAGTAGCAGAAATTTTGAGTAATTCGGAGAACCGGCAAATACCACTTCTGACTGGGGTGCGAATGGAGATTTTGCAATATCCTTCCCCCAGGAGTGGGGAGGGAATGGGGATTTTGGAGTAGCCTTCCCCTGGAGTGGGGTGGGAATGGAGATTTTGCAATATCCTTCTCCTGTCAAGCCCACCAAGCCATGCCTACCAAGCCACACCATGCCCATCAAGCCACGCCCATAGAACCACCCCACTCTAGGGCCAGCCAGGGGTGGCATTTACCGGTTCTCCAAACTACTCAAAATTTCCACTACTGGTTCTACCGGTTCTCCGGAATCTTCTGGATTTCCCCCCTGCCACTGCGGTTTCAGTCAAGAACAAAACCTTCCTAAAGTATATAGAGAATATTGATTGGCAGTATCATTTGTGTTTAGCGCTTGGGATTTTCTCCCCACTTCACAGGTGAGCCTGGCAGCTAAAACCCTGCTGTGCTATATTACCAAGACTTAGGAAAGAAACTAGCACAAACCAGACTGCATTCAAAGGCAGGCATATTCTCTGCAAGAAAAAACCAACTAGCTGGCTACTTCTATCTCTTAGACTGGCTTTTTTTGCTATGGATATAAAAAAATATATATCATGGAAACCGCTAGGAGCAAAACTGATTTCTTTTTTTTCTCTGCTGACAGTAGATCCTAACTTAGCATAAAAGTCAATGGGAATAATTGTCTGGAGATTCCTGTTTCCCTGAAAAGGGGGAAAAGAAAAAAGAATGAAAAAGTATGCAATGCTCAAAGTTCTTGGTCTCCTCTCCCCACACCTTTAAGAAAAGAGACAGTATACTATATACTATATGCAAGTCTTGGCGTATTCGGGTTTTTTCCCGTGTAAGATTGAGAGTATCTTGGTGACGTTTCGACGATGTCCCACTCGTCATCTTCAGGCTGGTGTCTTCGGCTTCGTGCTTGTGAGAGCAAAGCGTGATTGGAGCTGCCGTCTCTCTATAAATACTGGTGGGGAGGTGTGGAGTGCTGGTTTTGTTGCTCTAAGTGGATTGGTTGGCTGTGTTGTTACATCCTGATTGGTTGATGGAGTTGATGTTTGCAGATTCCTCAGATGTCTCAGCTTCGGTCTGGACCGGACAAAACACACACGCACAGATGATAATTCAAGTGTGGTTTATTTATTCACACAGCTCAGACTAAACGAAGAAGTGCTGCCTGCTCAAAACCAGCGTCGGCTATTCTCTACGAGGTTTTGCTTTTTAAATCTTCTACGGTGCCACGCCCCTCTATCAGCTGGCATACGGGGCTCTTTCTGATGACGTCAATCCCAGGGGCCAATCTGCAGCGTTGCCGGCTTGCCTCCTTGCCTCCGGCATTAGAACTGTTCAGGACCCGGACTGACTTTCAGTATGTTGTGTGAATGTGTGTGCAGCTGTACATATGTATGTGTTTGTGTGCTAATGTGCATGTCCTCCACCAACACCCTGGTGCTCCGCGACCCCGTCCCCGTGAGTGTTTTTGTTGTGGGAATATGTTGGCTGTCGAGCCCGGCTTCTGGGCATGACAGGCAGCCCCCTCTACTAGGATCCTTTCTGGAAAGGATTGAAAGACAAAGAGTTAGGGTTTTGGTTTCCACAGATATCGTTTATAGAACCGGTGTATTAACCGGGGTGCATTTACATTGTCCTTATCGACCCAGGATGCTTCAGCATATGAGTACCCTTTCCACACCACCAGATACCGTATCCGTCCCCCTGACCTTTTTTGCATCTAGGATATCTGTGATTTCATAATGGTCACCTGAAATCGCCCCAGGCCCTGTGAGAGTGTGAGTGTCTGCGGGTTTCAGTAAACTGCAGTGGAAGACGGGATGAACCTTTCCCATTAAGGGTGGTAATGTTAGGGCTACTGGCTACAGTTACTGGATTTATGACCTTGGATATTACGAAAGGGCCTATAAACTTAGGACCTAGTTTTCTACACGGTAGCTTGAGTTTTAGATATTTGGTGGATAGGTATACTCGGTCCCCTATTTTGTATTGGGGTTGTGTTTGTCTTTTTTGGTCAGCTCCTTTTTTGCATTCTTTTAGGGCTTCTGCCAGGGATTTTTCTACCTGTTCCCAACATTTACTGATCCCGCTACTCCAATCAGATGGGGATCCAGTGTTCCGGGGAATCGATGCTAGCTTCGGGATGGGAACAAATTCTCTTCCCGTGACTATTTGAAAGGGACTAAACCTGGTGCTTCTGTGTATGGTATTGTTATAGGCTACCTCTGCAAATGGAAGAAAATCAGACCAGTTTGTCTGCTGGTAGGACACATAGCTATGAAGATATCTTTCTACCATAGCATTGGCTCTCTCAGCTGCTCCGGTTGTGCTAGGATGGTAGGCTGAGCTTAGTCCTTGTGAGGACCCAATGTGTTTTACAAATGTATGCCAGAATTTGGCTGTGAATTGAACCCCTCGGTCTGATATTATTCTACGGGGAACGCCATGTAGCCTATAAACATGTTGAATAAAAAGGGTAGCTAACCTTCGAGCCGACGGAAGCCCTTTGCATGGTATAAAATGGGCTTGTCTCAAAAAAAGATCAATCACTGTCCATATCACATTGTGACCGGCACTGTCCAGCAAATCAACAATAAAATCCATGGCTATTCTGTCCCATGGCTGTCTTGGGGTAGCCACTGATTGTAACAATCCGGGTGGTTTTCCTACTCATGACTTAGACATTGTGCACACCGTACATCGTTTAGTATACTCCTTTACGTCTGCCCACATGAGGCCACCAAAACTGCCGTCTCACTAAATGCAAGGTTTTAACGAATCCGAAATGACCTGCTGTCTTTACGTCATGACATCTATGAAGAACCATTTCTTGTACTGCTTGTGGAACATATATTTTTTCGCCTTTCCATGCCAGTCCTTTGTGGAATTTCAACATGTCTTTATGTTGTAAAAGCCAGGTATCATTCACCAAAGCCCGTTGAAGCTCATCTTGCCAGGCTTGAGACTCCTGACTGTGAGCCATTTGTTCGGGCCCCTGATCCTGGGGTATCATTGCCTGCACTACGTCTTCCCGTTTGCTCTTATATTGAGGTAATCGGGAGAGGGCGTCTACTAAGAAATTATGGCCCGCTGGTATATACCTCAACCTGAAGTTGAAGCGTTGGAAATACTGAGCCCACCGGATTTGTTTAGGAGATAGCTTTCTGGGTTTTTGTAGGGCTTCTAGATTCTGCTGATCTGTCCAAACCTCAAACGGGTGAGTAGCTCCTTCCAGCAAATGTCTCCATGTCATTAAAGCCCAACGGACCACGAACGCCTCCTTTTCCCAAACCGCCCAACCTATCTCCGTGGTGGTTAATTTTCGGGAGGCATAAGCACACGGTTGTAATGTCCCCTCCCTGTTGGTTTGCAACAGAACAGCCCCCACAGCGACATCACTGGCGTCTGCCAGTACCACAAACCATTGTGTGGGATCTGGGTGTTTAAGAATCAGTTCTTGTATAAATAATTGTTTTAGGTGATCAAAAGCTTTTTGGCATGCTTCCGTCCAGTTAATGGGCCGTGTTGGTCATATCTTCCCTCCTTGGGCTTTTATCTTTAATAACTTGGTGAGCGGTAAGGCTACTTGGGCAAATCCAGGAATAAACTTCCTATAGAAGTTGGCAAAGCCGAGGAAGCTTTGCAATTCTCTTCTTGTTTTAGGGGCCTGCCAATCCATAATAGCCTGGACTTTATTAGGATCCATTTCTATACCAGCAGCCGATATTCGATAGCCCAAATAGTGTATAGCAGGTTTATGGAACTCACATTTTGATAGTTTGATAAAGAGTTGAGCATCTAACAATTTCTTTAACACCTGACGAACCAACTTCACGCGTTCCTCAATCGTATCGCTGTATATTAGTATGTCGTCAAGGTAGACTAATACACCGCGATACAAGTGTTCATGCAGTACACTGTTTATCACCTGCATAAAAACAGCAGGGGCTCCTTGTAAACCAAACAGCATGACTTTATATTGATAGCTGCCGAGTGGACAATTGAACGTTGTTTTCCACTCGTCCCCAGCTATTATCCTGACTCTATGGTAGGCCTTGCGCAGATCTAGTTTAGTGAACACCCTGCCTGTGGATAATGCGGATAACAGGTCTTTTATTAGTGGTAAGGGGTATAGGGGTTCTGCGCATATGGCGTTAAGACCCCGGAAGTTCACACATAGCCTAAGACCTCCATCTTTTTTTTCCCGGAACATCACCAGAGCTGCCATGTGTGATCTGCTGGGCTGAATAAAGCCCCTCTCTAGGTTTTTATCTATGTACTCTCTCAATTCTGTCATTTCTTTCGGAGTCATTGAGTACATCTGAGGATGAGATAATTTGACTCCAGGCAATAATTCAATCGCACAGTCTGTAGATCTATGAGGGGGTAGTGTGTCGCCTCCCTTTTCACTACACACTTCCGCAAGGTCACTATATATGCTAGGGAAGGTTTCAGTACCTGCGTTGGCTCTCTCCGTCTCTCCACCCCCACCTCCAGGTACTCTTTCCGGCACGGGTTCAGGACCCATCTCCAACTGTATGTGGCGATATCCCCCCTCCCACCAGATTACTGGCCTCCATTTATCCAACCAGGTCAGCCCTAGGATAAGGGGTTCGATCATTGTATCCACTACAATGAACCGTATGGTTTCTCGATGTTCCCCTATTTTCAGTAGAACTGGTTCTGTCACATGGGTTGCTGGCTTCCCTCCTAACACTGACCCGTCCATCTGTTCAAATGCAATAGGTGTTGTCAGGGGTCTAATGGTGAGTGCTAAACGTTCAGCTATGGACCACCTCATTATGCATCAAGTGCAACCCGAATCTATGAGAGCCCCTTGTTCTGTCTCCTGCCCTGACCATTGGTTAATTAGTATGGTGCGTATCACAAATGGATGAACTGGACCGCTTACCAAGGGATCGTCAGCATCATCTTCTTCACTATCATCCGGCATCGTGGTAAGCCCCCGTATCGCCTCATCCAGCGGTCCGTCGGCTCCTGGTCTGGTCTTTTCTGGACTACGGGAATCCCTTGCTGGTGTTCCCCAGCAGAACGTAATATGGCAGTCTTTTGGAGTTGGTGTTTGCATTTTAGAGGGGTGAGCTGGTGGGAAAGGGCAATCTGCAGCTCTATGTCCCGGTTGGTTACATCGAAAGCACTTGAAAGTAGGCTTCTGGATTTCTTTACCCTCAGAATTAGTAATTGGAGTTCCCCCTGGTACAAATGCCTTGTCCGTTGAACGTCATGGAAAGCCTGCTAAGCCATCCCCCCGAGGACGGAAGTCTCTGAATGCTACATCTAGTTCTACCGCTGCCTTATACCATTCCCCCAATTTGGGCGGGATGCCTCTATAAACGCACGCCTGTCGTATGTCCCTATCCAGCCCCAACTGGAATTGTCTAATAATGAGACGTTCTGGCCAGGATCGAAGTCTTCTAACTGTTTTTCTGAATTCACGCACATAGTCCTTTACCAGACACCCTTTCTGTCTAATTATCCTTCCCTTGGAGTGGGAATATAGATTTTGCAGTATCGTTTCCCTGCCATGCCCACCAAGCCACACCCACAGAACCAGTAGAGAAAAATTTGGAATTTTTACCCCACCTTGACACATTACCAAGTGTCAATGTGTCAGCAACGATAACATATTTTATACAAATCCTCAGCTTTCTGGTGAGTCTTGCAATCTCTCCTGAGATGGCAACATGTCCTTATATAAGAATTTAGTTAAAGAGCTTCTCTGAAGATAGGAGGGTTTTTGTTTGGCTTCAGATTCACTTCCTCTCACTGTGGCTCTCGCACAGTAATAGACTGCCGTGTCTTCAACTTTGAGGCTGTTCATCTGCAGATACAGCTGGCTTTTGGCATTGTCCCTGGTGGTGGTGAATCGGCCCTTCACTTTGTCTGAGTAGTAGATTAATCCTGAATCATAACGTATATGTGCCACCCATTCCAGGCCTTTCCCTGGAGCCTGTCTCACCCAGTCCATCCAGTAGCTGCTGAAGCTGAATCCAGAGGCTTGGCAGGAGAGACGGAGGGACTCCCCAGGTCTTCTCACATCCCCTCCGGACTCCACCAACTGGCCTTGAGATTGGACACCTAAAAAGATTTTTTTTTAAATAAGAACTTCTTCATACAAGAGCAGAACATGGAAATAAACTTTACACGGGGCAATAATTTTGTAATTACCTTTGAAGACTACTAGTAAGGACAGAAGGTTTAACCACATTTTTTTGCTCGGAAATGAATGGAGGAAATTGACAGGAGAGATTTCAAGAAATACCCCAAGGTTGATATTGGTGGGTGTTGTCTGAAGGGGGAAACTAAGTCGCTGCCTTAAAAAGGAAACTGTATACAAATTTACATAGTTCTCTGTATAAAAGAGCCCCTCAGTGCATTGAGCAATACATTTCAGCAAACACAACTTCCGTGTGCATTTTGTCGATCGAAAGGTCGGCAGTTCAGCGGTTCGAATCCCTTCTGCCGCATAACGGGGTGAGCTCCCATTCCTTGTCCCTGCTTCTGCCAAACTAGCAGTTTGAAAGCATGTAAGAAACCCAAGTAGAAATATAAGGACCACTTTTGGTGGGAAGGTAACAGCATTCCGTGCACTTTTGGCCTTTAATCATGCCGGCCACATGACCACAGAGAAATCTTCGGACAGTGCTGGCTCTTTGGCTTTGAAACGGAGATATGCACCTCCCCCTAGAGTTGGGAACGACCAGCACATATGTGCGAGGGGAATCTATACTTTTTACATACATATATATATATGAAAGTATCATACAATCTTATTGAGTGAGCATATAAAACAGTTAAAACATTACAGATACAAATATATACACCGATCCAGAAGATTTTAAATTTTCTCTCAATGGAACTCAAAAGACCTTCCCTTCTTCGGAGAGTATAATCCATATAGGGAAGCCATATCTGGGTTGACAACAGAAAACCTACAGCAAACAGAATCCTTTGGATAAATCAAAGAAAATTATCATTCTTTTTGAAGTGAGGGACTGTATTTGGTCACAATGGGACTTCAGTTTCATTTTGTGCATTGAGTGCACCCAAGTAGCGTACCTGACAAAGTGTTCCTTGAAGCTTAATTGCTCTTTAATGTATTTGAGATCTTCCATTAAAAAAAGGTATAGATATAGATTACCAGAGTTGGAAGGGACCTTGTAGGTCATCTAGTCCAACCACCTGCCCAAGCAGGAGACCCTACACCATTTCTGACAGAAGGCAGTCCACTCTATTCTTGAAAGCTTTCAATGATGAAGCTCCCACAAGGTTTGATGGCAAGGTGTTCCATTGGTTGTTTTCAATGTCAGGAAATTTCTCCTTATTTCCAAGGTTGAATCTCTCCTTGATCAATTTCCATCCATTATTCCTTGTCTGGCCTTTGGGTGCCTTGGAAAACAGGTTGACCCCCTCCTCTCTGTGGTAGCCCCTCAAATATTGGAAGACTTGCTATCATGTCTCCACTGGCCCTTCTGTTCACTAGAGTAGCCATGCCCAGTTCCTGCAACTGTTCTTCATATCTTTTAGTCTCCAGTCTTGGTTGTTCTTCTCTATACTCTTTCTAGAGTCTCAACATCTTTTTTATAGTGTGGTGATCAAACCTGGATGCTGTACTCTAGGTGTGGTCTTACTAAGGCTTGATAGAAAGGTATTAGTAAATTGGTGAAACAAAGACAGTGTATGAATTACAGCTTATAATTGGAATGTCTTTAATAAACCCCTCTGGATAAACTTATTATTATGGTTCCCTGTCTACTAGATCACTATACTAACTGTTATTTATTCATTCAATTTGTATGCCACCCACCTCATTATCAACCTTATGCCAGTAAAACTAGGATGAAGGGAGAACAGGGAAACCTGTCCAAAAGCTGGTTTGAAGAGCCTTCTTTAGTCAGAGATGATCAGCTGTTAGAGATGGTTTAGAATAGAATGATCTGGATGGTGTTTTCAGAAACATTTATTCCATGATGTCATTGAATTTGGGGAAATAAATAAGACTACCTCCCTCCAGATAATAAAATCTGTCAGAGACTCACACTTGAAAAAAGGAATGACCAGTCATTTTTGGTAGAATTCCCTGAAAGGATCTCAAGGAAATTGAACATCTCAGGAGGCTACAACTCATATTGTGAAGCCATGTCAGTCTTAACAAGAGATATCCTCTCCTAAATATAGAACAGACTGAGTTTCTTGGTGAATACAAAGTGCCATATTTGTATTTCTCAATCCAGAAGGAGAATTATTAATTAATTTCTCCTTGTGGATTATTATCAAGGAGAATTATTAATTAATTATTAATGATATTAATAATATTATTATTGGTAGTATTAGAATTACTTTCAATTTGCATGCCTATCCATCTTGAGGAATCATCGCTGGGCAGGTAAAAACTAATGGAAACAAAACACACATTGAAACTGAAATAGAACCAATGTATGAAAACTGCTCAGATAAAACCAACCTAATAGGACCCTACAATGTCCAGCTATTTCTACTCTATGTCTACTATGCCCATAATATCTTCCATGAAACCTTTGTGACTTGAACATCTGAGTGGAGTTCACCTGTGGCTTAGAAATTGTGCCATTATGGCCTTGATCAGCATTCAGTGCTTTTTGGATTCTTCAAAACAATGTGGTCAAGGAAAAAGTTTAGTCTTCAACAGAGCTACTGAAGTTTTATTCTTGGTGCTTGTTTTTTTCCCCTTATTTTTAAACTTATCTTTCCTAAACTGTTTATAAGTAGCTAATTTACTTATTGCATTGTAAACCAGATTCCCCCCCCACCTAAAGGATAGATGGATAAAAGTGCGAAATCCAGCACAAACATCTGGCACACTGTATAAAGAACCATAATAATAAAGTGTCTATGGAGATTCTCAGCCATCCAGCTCATCATTGTCCCAAAGGTGCTTTTTCAAAAGGCAACTGGACTTTCTTGGGTTATATTCCTTGAAAAGGTTTCACTCCTCATGGAAGCTTGATGGAAGCGAAAAGTCCTTAAGGGAAAAATCAAGAACAACAGAAAACTTTAAAAGTTAAATCAATGCTGTAGGGAGTGTGCAAGAAAACTATAAGGTGAATGCACTTGTGGTGAGTTCTTTTATCTCAATCAATATGTAAATCAAGACTTAATTTCCCCCTTAAAGAGCCAGTCAGTTTTCCTTTTCAGGCTACACCCACCAAAACAAAGTCTGTGCACTTTCCTAAATCCTTTCTGATCAACTCCCCACCATTCATTGCACAGAGCAAAAATGTTTCTGTGGCTGAACTTGGTGTCCTTACTGGCAGTCCTCCATGGTAATTATTTTCTCCCTAGGCAGCTTCTTTCCATTTTAATTCTTTTATAGAGGAGAGATTATTGATACACCTTTCTTTTTAGGTGCCAATTCTCAAGTTCAGTTGGCGGAATCCGGAGGGGATGTGAGGAGACCTGGGGAATCCCTCCGTCTCTCCTGCCAAGCCTCTGGATTCACCTTCAGCAGCTCCTGGATGCACTGGGTGAGACAGGCTCCAGGGAAAGGACTGGAATGGGTGGCAAGCATGGCTGCATCCTCCACTTTCTACTCAGACAAAGTGAAGGGCCACTTCACCATCTCCAAGGACGATGGCAAAAGCCAGCTGTATCTGCAAATGAACAGCCTCAAAGCTGAAGACACGGCAGTCTATTTCTGTACGAGATACACAGTGAGAGGAAGTGAAGCTGAAGCTGAACAAAAACCTTCAGAACAGCACTTTAGTTTAGTTTGGAATAGAATTCTTTATTGGCTGAGTGAGATTGGACACAGAAGGAATTTGTCTTAGGTGTATATGCTCTCAGTGTACATACAAAAAATAAAATACATTCATCAAGAATAAAAGGATACAACACTTAGTGATAGTCAAGGTTACTAATAACCTATCAAATGATACTAGCAAACAAATAAAAACAATATAATTGAACGATACAAGCAACATGGTTATAGCCATAAGTGGGAAGAGATACCGTAAATTCTGGCGTATAAGACGACTTTTTAACCCATTAAAATCTTCAGATAATTGGGGGGTCATCTTATATGCCGGGTACTGACCTTGCAAGATGCATGGCTGGCAAACTCTTTATTTTAACTGGAAAAGTTGGGGGTCGTCTTATACGCCCAGTCGTCTTATACGCCGGAATATACGGTACTGGACTCCATTGCATTTATATCACAAAGGCTTAAATATATTGTCAGGACCTTCAAGATACAATGAAATTAATGCTTTATTAATTCAAACATGCAATATGTTTGTACAATGCCCTGTAACTATTTTACCAGGGGAGGTGTTATTAGTTCAACTTTGAAGCAAAATTAGATGGATATACCCTTTTGAGTTATATTTTAATTGCAAGAAAATTATTATCTAGCAAAAAAAGCAAACCCTGGATTCTCCATATTCTAAGAATAGCTAGATAACTATACTTTGGCATTGGAAAGATAAACATAACCCCAACTGCTAAATAATTTGCAGAGCAGAAATTATTTGCAACTTACTGTACAAATATCTTAATTACCAACATATATTAACTATGGGTGATATGATGAAATATCATTCTTTGAAATACTTATGTAGAACTTCTATATATGTGTACATATTTATGTATAATATGCATAATACTGCTGTTGTTATAACTAACATTTTGTTTTATTTTTATCATAATCTATTTTTGGTTGACTCAGCCTTTCATCCTTCCGAAGTGTGGGTAAAATGAGGACCCAGATTGTTGGGGGCAATATGCTGACTCTGTAAACTGCTTAGAGAAGACCGTAAAAGCACTATGAAGCGGTATATAAGTCTAAGGGCTACAGTATTGCTATTTTTTTTAATCAATTAATAAAGAAAAACCTCTGCTGCATATTAAGTTGATTCTTTCACTTCAACTATGATCCAATGATCTATCTTCCAAATGTCTATGTGAAGGTACAGTTTTTATCTTAGTGTACATCACTTTGCTTTTACAGTGAAGCTTTGATTTATCAGACTTTGATGTAATGGATACTGCACAATTGGCCAAATTCTACCCCTATTTGTATGTAATAACAGCATTATACAAATGATATTAGCTGATGCAAATGGCCATTAAAATGAGCTTTCACTGTAGTTAAATTGAATTTCATTTGCTATTTAGTTAACCATTTATTCAATTTAAAGAGATTCTCTGTAGCTCATCACAATCATGTTGGGGTTTTGGTATCTTAAATACTTTACTGTCCTCTGAAAACTTGACTCATTTACTACTTTTCCCCCAAGGGATATTTTTCACATTGGCATTTTTTTAAAAAAATTGGGAAGAAAGGATGTCAGTATAAACCTCCATAGGCTGCCTTTACTGTGTCTTAGTAATGGGGCAAAATCAATATCCCTGCCTATATAAAAGTACTATATCATGGGACAGTTTCAGAGCAGCAGTTGGAAGAGTCCCTCTCCCATCACCCAGCATGAAAATGAACTGCAAATTGCTGACCTATTTTTCTGAGGTTTGGGGAGAGAGGATAAGAAGACAGTTCAAGGTTAATATTCTGCTAAGCACAAAACATTGAACTACTTACCTTGGTGGCCATTGGTTACTGCTTGGTTTAGGCAGCTGAATTAGGGGTGGGTTTTTTTTTTTTGTTTTTTTTTAAAAAGCACCATTCCAGGTAATCTTATAAATTTAGGAAATAGAGGACTTGTGTACCCTGGAAAACACTGTTCTCCAACATTTAGCTCACCCTGCAACAGTGAAAATACTGACTCCATACACCCTCCAATTGTGCATTTTGCTGTATGTATGTATGCATGCATGTATGTATGTATGTATGCATACATGCATATAAAGAAAGACCATTGAAATTTCCAGTTTCTCTATTAATTATAATTACCACAAATGTGGTAACTTACATATACCATGTAGGTATAGTAACCAATGGCCAGAAGGGTAAAGTCAGTTCTGGCAGATTGCAGCTTTCTTCCATGCAATTTAGAATAGGATAGGTACTTCACTGTGAGGATATATTCTTGAAAATAGTGAGCATTTTCATGTTGTAACCAGGACATGTAGATAACTCCCACTTGTCATTTATAAACAAGTTAAAAAGCTTTATTTTAATAAAGTTCCTTCATGGACTTCACTTTTGTTTCTCCTTTTGAAACAGCTATCACTTAATCCTTTTTGTTTTTCAGCCAAGAGCAGTCTTCTTATCCTTTGGCCACTGAATTTACTAAGTGTAAGAGCTTTTAATGAGAACTCTGCAAAGTCTTTCTCAAGTATACAATGTCAACAGGGTCAAAACAACTTGAGACATCACCTCTCCAAAAGAGAACACAACTGGGGATTATATTGTATTGGAATCCGCTCTTGCCCCTAGTCCAAGAGAATAGAAGCATCTGAAGTTGCTGAAGCAAAATCAGCATGCATGCTGGAATTCAAGAATTGGCAAGATCAGGACTTCTCCAAAAATAATTAGGCAACAACTGGGGAAACATCCTGCACTGCAGATTTATAATTTCTGAGTTCCTTTGGTGTTGTTTGAAACTAACATTCTTTCCTGGGGATATCACAAAGCTTTCTTGTTTGCGTCTAAGGATCTCCTCTTCCTAAAAACTCTTTTCTGCCACTGAATTCTAAGAAAGACTTGAGTATGGACAACACACAGTACTATCATTTTAAAACAACAATTCTTAAGAGTTTAACTTGCTTCCATTAACTTTCCTTTGCATTAGAACTGGTAAACCGATTTAGAGCTAATTATAAAACTGTAAATTTAAAATGGGATATCATCAATAAAGTGTAAGCATTTCAGAGTATTAGTATTTCCACAACCATAATAATCTAATAAGGATTTAGACTTGTGGTTGGGCAGCATGAAATAATCCTCATATCCCTAAATGTAGTCCTGGAATGTGGAGAGTGAGCCTTGATCATTAGCAGGGTTCACAGTTGCATATGGCTGCTTCCTTCCTTCCTTCCCATGTTAATGAACATGATAAACCATAAAAGCTTTAAGTAATGAGAGCTGCTTGCAATTGGTATGGAACTTTCCAAAATGTAGCCTATAGGATTGCTGGAAATCCTAGTCTCAAACTGTCATGTGATAGCTTTTGAACCTTGTTCAGAGTGACATCTGTCTCATCACTAACAGTTCATCTCCACCAAAACACAGGCCGTCTACCTAAGATCTAGAACAGGGGTGTCAAACTCGCGCCATCACGTGACGTATCACGCTTTTTTCCCGTTGCTAAAATGGCGGTTGGCGTGGCCAGTGCATGACGCATCTGGCCCATGGGCCGCGAGTTTGACACCCCTGATCTAAAATAATAGTTTGGTAATATGGAACTAAGCAAGTTGTTAAAACATTGCAACAAAAGTTATAATTAGGTATCTGACTAGCATGTAATAGTCCATAGACTTCTTGCCAGTTGGAAAAAAATCACACCATTGTTTGCCAAACCTGTGGTCCTCTTTTCCCACTAAAAATGGACTAAATATCAAAACACATTTATGTAGCCTCAAGAAGTACTGCTAATATTCAATTTTCTGCCACTTTTCTGTAGGAGTGAAGTGCTGCCTCTACTAAGTCTGAGAAGCCTCCACCACAGTGGAATTGAGTATTGGGATAAAACTGACATTCCTTATCACATATATGAATTAGAAGGCATGATGAATGATCTAATTCATTCCTGATCTGAGCTAACTTAGTATAATAAAAATTGAGCTGGAGCTGTATCTTATATTAATAGTTTAAAGTGGAGATTTTCCAGATCATTCTTTCGGTGTATTCATTTGTATTTCCTTTTGATTTTTAAAACTCCAGACAGTTTCTTTGGTACATCCAGTAGAGCGTCCTTTTTCAAAATTCTCTTGGTCTCTCATTTGTAGTTCTACTTTATGTATTTTCTCTGTTTATAAGGTAAAATTTGTTCCACATCTATCATTCTTCATTAACATACTTTTGGATATAGTCTATCTATCTATAGAAGTAAAAATCATTACTGATAGTGTTGATGGTTTCTAATTTCTGGTACCATTCTTCCTTAAGTAGGGCTTCCTTGTTGATTCCCACTGATGCTACAATAGCCTTTCCAGTATATCAGGTAGGTATTTCTCAACAGCAGACTGGAGAGAAAATTCCTTCATTGATAGAGCAGAAGCTAAAGTATTGGGTGCTTTTAAAGTCTGCTCTCAAAGTGTTGCCTTAAGATCTGAGAAATTATTTCAGTAGCCTTCTTCATTAAACAAATCAATGTAGACATATGTTCTTCACCAAGAAAGAAAAGGCAGATACCATGTAGAGAGAATGCCTACAGATCCAACAATTGAAGGAAGAGATTTTTAAAATCCTTGTGAATTTAAGAATAAACACTTAACAGAAACCTAAAATATCCTGTCACTAAAGCCAACAATAACATCACCCTAACATAATAATGGGAAAGTTCCCTTAGTCATGAACAGCATGTAGGAGAATTGTGCTCTTTCAGTCCTATGAGGGATTAAATTCAGTCCTATAAAACAGAGATCCCCAACATCTGGTCTGTGGACCAGCAACAGCCCGTGGCATGCCAGAAACCGGATCATGCAAACAAGCAAAGCCCCATCCAAGGGATGCAAGCAGCACATGAAACTACTCCTCCTATAGTCCACAAAAAAACCTCTCTCCATGGAAGCGGTCCTTGGTGCCCAAAAGGTTGGGATGCTGCTATAAGATATTGGAATAGTGCTTTATGTATCATAATTCAGAAATAAGCCACAGTTGGCTGAATTTAAATCTCATCCTAAACCAAAACCAAGGCTTATCAATTTCAAAGGCTTCTTTCACACATTATACTAAATCAAAACCCAAATTTTGCCATGAAATATCTATCTGTAAATGTACCATCCATTACCAATACTGATAGTACATTTCTTTAAGACACCTTTGAGTATGGTAAGCAAAATAAAATTCTCTTTAATTTCCTCCTAATCAGACATTGAAACATGATGTCTAAGCATAGTCCTGGAGTTCCTTTGTTTTATTTGATCCATATATAGAAGTATTTTCATATAATTTTTCAGCTCTACCAATGACTAACCAAAAAGCCGTTTGCAAAACAGAACTTCAAATATTATCAAGCAATAATTAAAAATCAAGATTTGAATCAAATGGAGCAGAGTTAAAATCTTCAGGCACATATTAAATATCATTAAAAGTCAAATAGAATAAGAATGCCAGAGTGTTTTTAATTACTTTTCTTTTAAGTTTTGATTATGATATTATATTTTAGTTTACATTTAGCTGTGATTAGCTGCCTAGAATGTTCTTGTTAATGAAATGAAATGTTTTCATTGACCAACTAAATACTATTAAGGATGAAGCTATGTCATCCCCTTTGGGATGATTTTTTTTCTTTTTGTATTGTTTGTAATATTGAACTTTCTTCCTCCTAATTCTTCCTATCAATTTTAGCAATCTTCAGAGACTCCTCTAGTAGCAGGACTGTTACTTTTCATTGCAGCACTCAGGCTATTGCTACAATCCAGTCAGTCACTCAGTCAAATTTCCTCGTTTATTTAGCAGCTTATTATTATTGGAATGGTCAATCATTAGAATAAAGTGTTCCTGCTCCAAGTAGCTAATATTTTGGTTCAAGTGTGAATATATTCACACCACTGACTGTCCCCTTTCTGACTGGACATGCAAGCAGCTATAGGAATAGCTTACTATTTCACAAATGAAAGTGAATTTACTATTTCAGCTAGTTTAAGGCATGTGTTCTATATAATTGGCAATAAGCTTTTTAATGGGCTGGGTTGTTTTTTGCTCTAACTCTTTTTCATGGAAGACTAAGTACACAAAATGGGACCATTAACCTGATTACTGGGTGATGTTAGCTTAAGCCTGTATTTGGGGAAGGGGATCTGTTTTGGGTAAATTTTAGCGCCCAATCCAATTTTGATGCTTCCATAGGATAGTAATTTCATCAGCCCCAAGGTTCATATTAAGGATATTATAGGAATAGAAGGAGGTCAATGAGACTAATGAGATTCCAGTAAAATTGTGTTCATCTTTGAAGTGACATGTTACTTTGATCAAAGTTTTGTTGAAAGATCCCTTCAAAAATGATACCATGAGTAAAGAGGTGTTCTGGAAGCAGCTAGATTCTGAGCCAGTAAGACTGCTATTTGCACATGCACAAAGAGTACAAGCTAACATTGAAGTTATTCCTAATAAGATGAATTAGTAGTCAAATCATGTTGCCCATGCTTTGATGAGTCATAGAAGTGAAGTGCCTGCAAATGCAATTTACACAGGCCTACTATAAAACAGTTTCAAGATGTTCTTGAATGTTCAAGATGTTCAAGATGAATCATTGAGTCTGTCATCTGCACCTCTATAAGTGTCTGGTTTGGCTCTGCAACCCAACAAGACAGACACAGACTTCAGAGGATAATTAGAACTGCAGAGAAAACAATTG
>JANHFM010010157.1:88597-105034 GCA_032468115.1 Grayia smithii
ATATACAAGGAATGAAGGAATTTGCTGAGCACTTGAGTTGTGCTCAAAACTGTAAGCCGCCCTGAGTCTCCGGAGAAAGGCGAGATATAAATAGAAATTAAAAACAAAAAAGGCCTTCAGAGAAAATGGTCTCCAGTGCTTTGCTCCATTCTAGTAGCAGCCCAACTCTGATTAGCTGCAGTACCAGGCAGGCCCCTCCACTCCAGTGATTGGCTGCTGCTCTTTGAGCCATTATGTCCTGAGTTGCCAGACTACTGTTTACCACCAGTCAGTTCTGTTCAACCCTTACATCTTCTGGAGGCATCCTTTCTGCTTCTGCCCAGTCCATTGGAAGCATGTCCTCCTGCTTTCCCACCCCATAGTCACAGTACTGCAAACGACTCATTTTCTTTTTAAAGGAGAGGTGAAAAGTTGGAACTTCTTTGTTTCAATGAAATTGAATTATGAGCTCTTCCTTGCTAGAAGTTTGCCATGAACCTATTAAGGAATGTTGGGATGAAAGAACAGCCTGATCTCTGCAGCTTTGATTACAGTAGCATCAGAGCAACAATAGTATCATAAGGGAAAAGAAAGTGTCTGTATTAGTGTCAAAGTAAAGAATGTGAGAAGAACTTGTGAAAGCCTTTGTGTGCAAACATCTGGAAAAGCAAAGAAAAGGCACCAGGATCAGCGAGAAGGGAACAATTACTAAAAGAAAAAGGCAGAGTGGTCCACATAAGGAAACAGCTATTGAGATTTGTCTTCCCAACACAGATGGAAAGGGCAAGAATCAGAAGAGCAATCAATCTGGTCACAGGATGGCCATAGTCTTGAGCTCCAGTCCAGCTATCTTCCCAACCACTGCAATCCAGACTGGAATTTCTAAAGTTGGCTTAAGAAACAATCTGAAGCAGTATGGGAGACAAGTAATTTGATTTACAGTACAGAATTAACCAGAATAGCAGAATGGAGTTGGAAGAGACCTTGGAGATCTTCTAGTCCAACCCCCTGCTCAAGCAGGAGCCCTTCTGTCATTTGAAACATGTGGTTGTCCAATCTCTTCTTAAAAACCTCCAGTGTTGGAACACCCACAACTTCTGGAGGCAAGGTATTCCATTGATTGACTATTCTAACTGTAAGGACACATAAATTCTCCTTATTTCTAGGTTGGTTCTCTCCTTGATTAGTTTCCATCCATTGCTTCTTATTCTGCCTTCAGGGACTTTGGCATCTGATCATTGACATCAAATGCCAGTGAGAGAGAAGTATCTTTTTTGTGTTGAAATCCAAATGCCATCTGGAGGATGAAGTTGAAAGGGAATAAGAACTCAGGTGATGAGCCTATGTGGCTTTGTTTGGTTGCAAAAAGTTAAGAGAATTAGATTTAAAAAAGGATACCTCCAGGTCTGCAGATTAGACTTTAAGGCAACCTGTGGGTCTGGACCCCTTTGGGGGGATGAACGACCCTTTCACAGGGGTCACCTAAGTGGGGTGAGAGAAAGGGGGGTGCCCATCTCTCTGCTCCTGAAACCCTGGCTCTTCCGTTATTATTCCTGGAAGCCCTGCTCGGCACTCGGATGAGCTAGTCTAGGCTACAGAGCCTTTGCTTCTTCCCAAGGTTTCGGGCATTGCCTTTAGCCTTGCAGGTTGGATGGCAGGAGTGCAAATAATGGGAAGTGGAGATGGCTTCTTCTGAGCTCCGGGGCAGACCGAAAACTAGCCCCCGGATGGATTTGCCTCTGGAAAGGGCAGTAAAGAAGCCTGGGCCCAGCACAAAAATCCCAAGAATGGGCTTCTCTTATCTTCTACCACAGCAGAGAATATTGATATCAGATATTTACATTACGATTCATAATCGTAGCAAAATTACAGTTATGAAGTAGCAATGAAAATAATTTTATAGTTGGGGGTCACCACAACATGAGGAACTGTATTAAAGGGAGGTTAGGAATTAGGAAGGCATTAGGAAGGTTGAGAACCACTGCACTAGAAGATTAAGTAGTCTGATCTTAAGAATGTAACTGTAATTGAATTTTTTTTTGATAAAATGTCCTTTTCTCTTTTAAAGGTTGGATTTGCTTGTCACTAGCTGAACAGTATACTCTTCAAACTTTACATTAGTCACAGAAAAACTCAACAAGAAAAATATCAGAGAACACTTATAAGTGAACAGCCACAAGTGTTAGCCAAGGCATATTGCTATCATGCAACTATGCTTCATTCTCTCTGAAAGAGATATACCGGTAGTAGTTGTCTTACAAATACTGTTCCAATCCTTTTCTAAACTTTAAATACTTTTCTTTGCAATGAGAAACAGAGGAACACTTAGTGCAGGTTTCATGTTGGATTTACTGCAAATTTATGCTGATAATCAGTGTAATTGTTTCTTACCTATCTATATAATTTCAGTGAATCTAGACCAGGGGTGTCAAACTCACGTCATCACAGCAGTGTCACGTGATGTATCGGGACTTTTTTCCCCTTTGCTAAACCAAGCGTGGGCGTGGGCAGTGTGTGACGCGTCTGGCCCACGGGCCGGGAGTTTGACAGCCCTGATCTAGACTAATGTTTTTCAGATTTTAAAATTGTGTGCATTTCAACTTCAGGATTTCCACAGCTAGCCAGTAGAATCTCCCATCTATCGTTCTGAATTAGCAAAAAATAATATCTTATCATCTCCACAATAATGAAATAAAATAACTTGCTAACTGTACCCGCACATCTGGAGGATTGAGAGAGAGGGGAAAATAATCTTCAGAGAGGCTGAGAAGTCAATCCGTGTTAAAACATGGAAATGTATAGCCTTGGATCCAAAGCCTCATGATATTACAGCAATAAATGTGTTCAGTAATGTTCCCAGATAAGTAGCTATGACAGTAGCAGCATTTTGCTGAATCAGCATTGAAGATCCATTCTAATGACATAAAGTTAAATGTGTGAATGACTGGAGAAATGAATGAAAGAAGAGTAGTTGTAAGCAATGTATACATAAATACAAAAGCTGGATATTCCATAAGGAAGACTAGTAGAGAGAAATCAGAAAATCAGAGGTGGTATTTAGCAGGTTCTGACCAGTTCTGGAGAACCGGTAGCGGTAGTTCAGAGAACTGCTAAATACCATCTCTGACTGGCCCCATCCCCATCTATTCTCTACCTCCCGAGTCCCAGCTGATTGGGAAGAAATGGGGATTTTGCAGTAACCTTCCCCTGGAGTGGGGAGAGAATTGAGATTTTAAAGTATCCTACCCCTGGAGTGGGGTGGAAATGGAGATTTTACAATATCCTTCCCCTGCCACGTCCACCAAGCCACACCACCAAACCATGCCACGCCCACCAAGCAATGCCCACAGAACCAGTATTAAAAAAATTTGAATCCCACCACTGTCAGGAAAATGCTTTATTTACTTTGGTTTCAAATTAGATTCTAAAGATACCCATTGTGGCCATGATAAGAAATGTTTTACATAATAATAGACATTTTCTAAACTGTAAAAATATACCAATCGTGCTGCTATCATGGAACATTTCAAATGAAAATTGCTTTCTTTTTATACCGAAAATGGAACGAGATAGAAGATACACAGGTAGTCCCCAGTTAATAACTGCCCTGTTTAGCAACCATACAGACCATTCAGACCATGATGGCACTGAAAAAGCAGTTTAACAACTGGTCCTCAAATGTATGACATCACAAGTTCCCTACAGTCACATGACTGCAATTCAGGCACTTTGCAACTGATATGCATTTAAGACCGTTGCAGTGTCCCAATGTCCATGGTCATGTGGTCACCATCTGCAAGCTTCAGAATCAGTTTCTAACAGTCAAAGTCAATGGAGAAGCGGGCAGTAAGTGGCAAGCCATGGTTATGTGACATCACACTTAAATACTGCATGTGATTGCAATGGAACAGACATCTTAATTCTGATCACACAATGTTTTGTGGGTTGGAATTGCGGTTATTAAATAAGGACTTAATGCACTGAATTACATAAAGGAAGGTTTTAGTCTCATAATCTTTGCCATGAGATGGGGGCTCTGCTGGGAATTTAAAAAAAAAAAAGCCATTTAAAGGAAGATTTTGGAACAATTCATTGAAATAATGGCTGCAGATAATTATGAATCAAGGCTTAACCCAATTTATGGTGTGATAGTTCAGAAGCAGTCAATACATTTGAATGTAGTTATAACTGGTTGTAGTAAGGTACAGTAAATTATCAGCAGCCCCTTTTTCATTTTGGTCTCATTCTCTCTGCCCCCTCTCTCTCTTGCCTAAACAATGGATGGCAGCTGTTTACAATACTACTTATTTAATGAAAAGACAGCAGTATCTATAACTGCAAAAAACACAGAAACAGAGAAAGGGAAGTTATAATGCCAAAAGTTTTCCTAGTGAGGAACATTTATCTTCCTTTGTTCACTTCGGATTTTGCTGGCTTAAATGGATACCTGCCATGGTTTAGAAAGCACACCATTTTATTTTAAAGGTTATTTATTAAGGAAAAATAAAAAGAAAACTTTTGGCAACCTTAAGAAAAAGGGAAATTCCTGCCAGGCATGTTTTTTTTTCTTTTTTCCTTAAACCCCCTATTTAAAATAACCACTTGAGCTTTATGCTCACAGCTTACCACTTCAATAGAACACCTAAAAGAAATTATAACCTTCTGATATACAGCGGGGTATCTTTTCTTTACCATGTAATATGCACCGGCAGGAGAAATTGCGCTATGCATGGCAGTTTGCTAAGGCAAAATTTATTGTAAGACTGTTTCTTTGAATATGTGATTAAGCCTTCTTGTTTTCTGCATAACACATCTAATGATGCAGGATGTGCATGATACCCATGTTTTAGTGAACTCAGAGACATGTACCCTGACGTACACTATGAAATTCAATGCCTTAAGGCCTCAGCGATGTAATTCCCCTGTAATCTGCACTGACATTATTTTGCCAGCAGCATAACCCCACGCTAGCTCAGGAACTTAGCACACATAATAGTAAATCCTAGAACATGCAGAGAGGAAAATAAAACTAAATAATATGCCTATGGGGGTATTGTATTAGATGCCTTTATTACTCCATTTGATAGCACTAGTTATTAAAGCATCTGAGATTCTTCTGCACATGATGAAAACTCAAAGGAGTTGCAGAAGCAGTTTACGATAAAGAAAAGAAGAGTTTGCTTTCCAAAACAATAGGAGAAACAGCTATTAAAATCACACATAACAACAGAACTGCAAACAAAAAGAGTAAAATGTTTCTAACTGCGTATACCTACCCAAGGTGACATAATACGCAAGTAGCTTCAACTTACATATATGAACACCTGAGGAAAGTCAACTGTTTAAACAATATAGATCTAATCTTTATATAAAAGTTAGAGAGGATAGTTTTATTACACAGTTTAACCAGTATGATTAAATCAAATCAAGTATAGAATAAAAAAAATATTTCCTTCCCACCCATATTTTAGGCAGTATAGTTTTAAAAACCAAGGAAAGCTTATGTTTCCTTCCTCCGAATTTTGACTGTTGTGGGATAAAACTACAAACTAGCTACCTAGTTATCAATCTGATTATTGTAACATCCAAGAAATTTTATAGTTGTATAACATGTAATAATGATATTAATTAACATATAGATGACAATGATGATAATGTTGCAATGGAGTTGAGATAGATGGTTTGATTCTCATGTATAGCATCATAATATTGTGAGTGGAGTATTGATGCTCTACATAAAGTGCTATTACAGTAAGCATGATGGCAGCTAGCCAACCAACAGCTGCCACATATAATTTAAAAAGTGCAGCTTTCCCTCCCACCAGAACAAATTAATTCTCTTTGACCCCCTCCTAAAAATTGGCAGCATGCTTTTCCCTGATTTGCCCCTGAAATGGAGATGTGAACTGGGAAAAGACATTTTGCAATAGTTGTAACAGTGAAATCTAAAAAGTTTCTACACTCCACCATGAAGACAGTAAGAAAAAGCTTAGCTGTGTATTTATGGGAAATTAGGTTGTGAAACAGATGGGAATTTATTTAATAATGATGCCAGGGCATGGCAAATCAAGTCTTTGCTGGTAAAGAAAAGACTGGGCTTCAGCTGGCTAATGCAACTTACTAGGAAAGAAAAAAAGCAAATAAAACCCAAATAAAACCTAACATGACAATTATAGACAAGCCCTTAGAAACTGTGGCTCCTTGACCAAATGGTTACATAGGATGCAGAATTGGAAAAGGTATTGGCTGTGACATCATCTAGTTCAGGGGTGGGTTCTACCCACCTTCGCTACCGGTTCTCGTGCGCGTAAACCGCGCAAAAACTTTTATTTTTGGAAAATCGCCAAAAAAGCGCTCTGCGCATGCGCAGAATTTCGGCGATTTTTCTAAAAAAAAGTAAGTTGGGGCGCGCGGGTGGGCCCGGGTCCAGGACGCTGCGAACCGGTTCGGTGATGTCACAGCATCACCGCTACCTATTCGCGCAAACTGGACTGAACCGGGGGCAACCCACCACTGATCTAGTTCTTTCTGAATGTAAGACTCAGAAAGCAGAATATAGCCAGTGTCTCTATGAGAGTTGGCTATGCAGTTGTTTCTTAAGTACCATGAAAGAGTATGTCTATATGGTGATTTTATTCCTGTAATCATGCAGATACAAGACTTTTATAAAATCAAAAAGAATTTTTAAACTTAGGAATCCACCCCTTCCAAACAATATTCAAAAATGACAAAATTGTTCAGAACATATTATTTCGTTTCTCATACAAGGGCCTCAATGACCAATCCTCTGGACTGGTCTAACTAGATTAGAATAGACAATCTTTTAGGTACCTTGAAACTCTGACTGCAGGAAACAATCTGTAATTCTAAGGAGATTTTGCTACATACATTGTATGTATGTGCACACTCACTCACACACACACACACATATGCATACATATACAGACACACACACACATACACAGTATACTGTCTGTGTATGTATGTATATACACACTTACTGTACACACAAATACACATACACACACACACACACACACACACACACTGTATATAAATATATATTTCTTCCTAGGGTTTTCCTGCAAATACAAGTCTGCTTTTTTCAGAGCAACTGAATTTGACCAACTACTTGCAATAGGAATTAACTGTGCAGCTGACGGCCCAAGCCTGAGGTCCTTGGCTGAGAAAATGAATGTCTCAAACTCACCTTTGCAGTGGTGGGTTGCTCCCGGTTCAGGCCGGTTCATGGTAGCGGTGACGCTGTGATGTCATCGAACCGGTTCTCCGCGACCGGGAGCTGGGCCCACCTGTGCGCACATACTTACCATTCTTGGGGCTTCATGCACTCTGCGCATGTGCAGAACGCTTTTTTTGAGGGTTTCCCCCCCAAAAAAGCTACTGCGCATGCACGGAGCGGCCATTATTAATTATTAATATTAAACATTAATAATGTTTCAACATCAAGCATGCCGTTTTAATGCATAGTAGGCCTTCAAGCAGCCATCTTGAAACCTTTTCCAGGTTTGTTTTTTATTTAAATGGAAATACGGAGTTTTTGACCCAAGATTTTTCTAGTACAGAATTCTGAATTATTTCAATTTTTGAAGATTATAGATTTCTATCTTAAAAAATGCTATTAATTTAAAAAAAAAATATTTTTATTACTAGGTAAAAGTAATATGTATATTCTCTGCTTATTTTAAACCTATAAATGCACTATATAAATGTAGCTTTTAATATCAGAAACGTAACTAATTAATTGTTAAATACATGTTTTAATTAAATAATTCCAATTTTACATTTTATGGATATTTTTTAAATATTAAAAACTCTACATTTGTGTTTGTCAGGATATGCATGCACACACACAGATACTCATAGATGCACAAATGCACAGTTCCAGGGGCTGCAAACATGAAGGAAGGGCGGAGTGAAAAGCCTTGCGTAAGTCTCTTCTGGCTGGGAGTTTTCCTGCTCAATGCCCCCTCTTCCAGCTGCTTTTCTTCATGAAGAGGAAAATACATAGCAACTATTAAGCCTATATAGGAGATTCTTTCAGAATAATACGTGAATCATTTATATCATCTCACTAGGAAAAAGAACAGGAGGGATAAAGTTTAAAAAAAAAAAAATTGAAATCCTCCTGTACAGGCCTATGGAAGTCTCATTTATAAATGGTTTCCCACTGCCCCGCCTCTCTCTATTCCCAGAGGTTGCTTTCATGGAAGTATTTTCTTTTATCATGCATTCACTTGAGAGTTTCTTTTATGCTTGGCTGGACAATCAGGTCTTCAGAACATAATGTAAATGCTGAGAAACACAGGCATGAAAAGTTGCCAGACAAAGAGTCTAAGTGAAGGATTAATATTTTCTCTTTTTTCCAACCCCTTGTAGCAGCACACTCTTGTCTCTTTACAAGCACCTTGTTAGCTACTGCCAAGGCTGACACCCACTGGTGACAGCAGGAAAGCCCACCAAGGCAAACTAAAGTTAACCTAAACAGTATTGATTGTTCTGTCGCTAGCAATGAATATAAGGCAAAGTTTCTCAGCTCTGTGAAAGCTGTTAAAATGTTCAGCCTCTAGTGTGATATGAAAAAAACGAGAAAAAGAGAGGGAGAGAGAGAAAAATTACTTCACCACTAACAGCATCCGCATACTAACTTCTAAATCCACAGCACTCACCACAGTGATTGTAGTTCCTGTTCCAAGTGATGACGAAGGAACCTTTTTGCCTCCGGAGAGTGACAAGGCTTGGCTGTGATGCCTGCCTTAGCTTTTTGAGTTCACAAGGATCCACAGGGAGTGCCGAGGCAAAAAAACCCAAAAACCTTTAGGGAGGAAAGAGGTGGGAAGGAAAATCACTGGAGCCTCCTAACGATCAAACTTTTACTAACTAAAAGGAAATGTCTTATAAATAAACAGAAAGAAAAACAAAACAAAAAAAATCCACCCCATCCTGCCATAAGAATGTAAATTATTGCCTCTTCATGGAGCATTTTACAGAACGGCAGAGAAACAGCCATGAGAGAGGGGGGGGAGGAGAGAGAGGGAGGGAGAGGAGATACACCCGCACACACACACACACACACACACACACACACACACACACACAGAGCGAGAGCAAGAGAGTGAACGTAGAACTATAAAAAGAAAAAAATGTTCAGAAGTTCATGCAGTTTTCAAGTAGAAAAGCAAACAGCTCAAATTCAGCATAATCACAGCCTACTAAATTAAATTTCTTCAGCACTAATAATCACCTAAATGCTATATTTGAGGTCTACTGGGGATAGTATTCTAAGTCTTAAGCAGCTATGAATTTAAAGTCTAAAGGACAGACTTAGTCTAAAGACTGCAATGTAATGATCTCTGTACAGACATTCACTCTTAGCTCTACTTTTGAACAGAACTACTAAACAGGTCAGCACAAATCTTAGTTTACCAATTTCTCTACACATAACCAGAGAGGCTTCTGGTTAATTATTTTAAAAGGGTCACTCTAGATTTCAAATCATGCAAAGAAGGTATAGAGAAAGATATAGAGAATGCAGGGCAAGATACATTTCCAAACCAGGATAATAGGAGTCAGGAATCCTCTCTGTAGGATTCCTACTGAGGGAGCTTGTAATCAGAAGGAATATTTAGCTGCCCTTACAACTTTGATTTTCATAGACAGTGAGCAGGTATAACAGGATGACAGACCATAAGAGCTCATGTAATCCCATAGTTTCCATAGCTGTTGGCCATGGCATGGCTATTTAATTTTTCAACCAGCCTGGCAGCCAAATACTGATCTAATTCTAAGCCATGGCAAAATTGCTGACCCCTCTATTATCCGTCAACAAAAGACATACCATGCTTGTCCCAAAGAAAAAACACTGATTTTGACATGCCAACTTGCATAAAAAAACAGAGTATTTAGAAAACGCCTGAAAGTGCCAAAGTTAGTACTACATTACATATAGTAGTTACTATAAACTCATTTCCATGTTAGTTGCTGCATAGGTGTCAGTTTGTCTGTGCAGACAAGAATTGTTTAAAAATCCATACAGCAGGAACAAAACTCTGGTTCAAATCAACTAAAGAAATGGAATTGATAGAGCACATTTGAATAAAAAATTGTAGAAATTAAAAGAAAATGAAACAAGGTTTTAAGATTTCTGCAGAAAGAGCATAAACAAATCAACTTCAAAAGTAAAAAAAATATGAGCTGTGGTAATGGAAAATCTAACTGAAATAGATTCTGCCAGACTTATTAATTGTACACAAAAGCATATGGCTTCTATGTGCTGTACAATCCCAAATTTCTCAACCTCCCAAGCTTATTGTAATATTCTTATTGGCATCAGGCTACTAAGCCAACCGTATGGAATAACTTGACCTGAACAAGTTCAGCGTAAATTTATTTACCCACACTTATTTGTCCAACGAAAAATGTACCAGCCTCTTTATTCTATTTCTGAATAGCTGTCATCTGACAATGTCAGTATTTTTAACATTAAGCTGTCTACAGAAAACCATGAAACTGTTCTGTGTAGGCTAAGAGATGCAAAGTGAACTCATATTTGTATCTCTGCCAGTTCTGACAATTCCAATTCACCTTCTTAAGTCTGGAATTACTTCCTTTTTCCTGCTTCCTTCTTTTCCTTGGCTATTTATTTTATTTATGGCAAATTGTGAGATATGTGGTACAGAATAACATTGTGAACTTAAGCATCGCTAACAACTAACTGGGCCTATTCATTTCATCCTGAAAGACCAATAAAGGGGTCCAACCAGGGGTGGATTTCACTTACCTTTGCTACCGGTTCGCTCGTAAAGCTTCTGCGCATGTGCAGAGCATATTTGATGACGTCCAGGTGGGTGGGTGGAGCCTCCCGCCGCTGTTGCTACCGGTTTGTCCAAATTGGGGCAAACTGGTAGCAACCCACCACTGGGTCCAACAGTCACCGTAATTTTTACTGAATTAAACCTAAAATTTATAGAAAGTTGAATATGGATATCAGAAGAGCCTTACTCTGTCATTCATATACTAATAGTGATGAAATATATTTTAGTACTTATATTACTTATATTTGTTACATTTATATTCTTCCCTTCCTTCAGGTCAAGACAAGCTGTATACCAAACCTTCTTCTATACATTCCCCGCATAACAGCTTGGTTGGACTGAAACAGGGTAATTAGCTCAGTCAGTAAATGAGCTTCCATAACTGAGGGTGCACTTTAACCTAAGCATTCCTACTTCTAGTCCAACACCTTCAACACCTGTCTTTTTATAAAGCTCTTAAAAATTATCACCATGCTAACAAGTACAAATTGTACTGGTACAAGTATAAAATGTTTTCCCTTGTTTTATACTGCATTAATATTTGACTTAATATACTGATATTTATTATTTGTTATTTGAAAGCAACAATTATGTATGGTGTGATTCCAAACATATGCAGTGTACACTCAGACATGTAGGCTAAGTTCAGTTAATAGATCAGAAGTATTCAGAAGTATTCATTAAAAGATGTTTCATTTTGCTGCTTTGATCTTTTTTTCTACTCCTAAAATACTAGAGGCTGGCATGGTGACCTCCTCCAAAAGACTAACTATGAGTAACTGATTTAGGATGATTACATCTTATAAATATATTACCTTGATTCACATATCAAAGTAAGGCACTGTTTGCTTCCCTATGTTGCGTTGCAAACTACAATTAGCTGAGAGTGCTATGCCAAAATCAAATAGGCTACAATCTGGCTTACTGAAATACGTGAACTCAGCCACTGAATGAGAAATATCCTTTGGAAGCAGTAATCAGCAGAAGTTTTTTCCAAGCACATGGAAAAGCAGATGGGATTGTCAGGGAAACTGAAGGCAGGTTCAGAAATGAAGAGTGTCCTTGAGGAAAGTTAAAGAGCTTCCAAAGTTAGCAAATAAAGAGGATGGGACGGTGGGGAAATATGACCTAAAAAACCATCCTTGTAGGAATGTGTAGCAACTGTAGGAAAAACACATTTCACCGTGCTAGATTCATAATACAAATAATGCCATGCCTTCTGGTATCATCTATGTTGCCGTGGGCATGGCTGCAACTCGCAATGCAATAAGAGACAAGAGGCCGATCATGTTCCTCCAGTGTTCTAAATTTCCCAGATGTGCTCTTCTCTAAAAGTTTTAATTCAGCAAAGCAGCTTTTAAGTTTGTCTCTTAACAAGTCACAAATAACTTGGGATGCAGAATCTCATATTTCATTGTGTCCTGATGGTGCCACTAAATATTTCATCTATCTTTAAAGCAGCAGGGTGCTATAAAGGCCCCATATTTTCCTTCTCTCTGACACTGCTTACAGGTTGATTCTGGGAATTTGTTCCTCAGCATTAGACCAGTTTGTTCATACTTAATAAAGCAAAAGTAATCAAATAGCCACCTTCAATGCTGCTTGTTCTTGTGATATGTCCTGAGAGATTCATTTTGGAAACTTTTTTTAACGGCTTGAGATCAATGCATGCACTTAGAACCAAAAAATTAGTTTTTAACTATCAGAAATTGTCTGATACATTTAGAGCTGAGACTGGAAACTTTCAATGACAAAGATATGCACTGAAAAAGGAAGAGTTGAGGCAATGACATTGGCACTGATGCGATAGCATGCAAGAAGATGGCAGTCAGAATTTACAAGTCAATGTTATGTTTTTTTTAAATAAAAAGATGTGATGGGGCACATTGCATTATTCACATACCTGTTTTATTCATTTTTTGCAAACATCTCAGCAAGACTATTCTGCCCTTTACTTTGATCACTCTTTTGCAATTAATAGGTAAATGTCTGAACTGTAATTTAATGCATTCATCCCCAAAGTTTAAAATAGGTTTATCGTGCTACCTGAAGCACTTTCCCTTTCACACAGTGATCAATGAATGAGTCTCCCTCCTTCATAAATAGGAGGTTGTAAGGATGATACATGTTAACACAAAAAGACTGCCACATACTCTATCCTTTTTTCCAATCAGGCAAGATAATACTAAGTCACAAACATTTTGGCTCAAGTAAAGTCTAAGATGAAGGATTACAAAATTAATGGTCTATTAATATATGAAGTCCATGCCTAAAATAAGCTACATTAGCCAATCCAACCTCTGGACATGACAAAAATCTATTAATGGATATACCTGTTATGAAGTTATAGTTACATAAAATAAGTGTTATACTGAGGTCTGTTCTTACTATCAAACTTAACATTTAACAGGACAAAACATGAAAGTTTGCAAGCAAGCTTTTTCTTTTCTTTCATTATAACCTACTGAAAAAGCATATGCATATATGTATTTGCATAAATAGAACAAGATATTCAAAATACAAAACAAGTAGTAAAACATATATTACAAATTAATTAATTTTTAATCAATAGCATTATTGTGATAATTGGAGAATTTCAAACATTTGCAGTCTTATTGAAACATGCCTCTTATTTTGATAATTTTTGCAGCTCTCTGAATAGTAGAAACCATTCAAAGATATTCCTAAATGCAACTTTACAAATCCTGATTGCTACTCCTTGTCCCAAAATCTGGAGTGAATTTGAGGGTCATTCACTGTACAACAGACAGAGGATGCAAATCTACACTCAAATCCAAAGAAAGTATTATCATAAAAATTAATTAAAGGAAACATTATCTTTTCCTACGGTACCTAATTTAATGCAAGAAAAAAAGAATAAAATAAACAAAGGAATATGCTTCTTGGATATTCAGATATCCAAGATTCTTACACATAAAACTAAGCCATTTATTCCCCTCTCCCCAATCACTCCTATTTTGGAACAGTTGAAAATGAAATTTTATTCCACTGAGCTTTTCTATTCAAAACCAAGTTTTCTGCTGTGACCATCTATACTTACCCTGTCTATTCTTCTATCCAGCAACAGGCCTTTTCAATCTGCCTTCCTAGGGCCTGCATTTGATTACAGTATTCACATTCTATTTAGATTCTTTTGTACTATGCCCTGTGGTGCTAGTATGAAAGGTGTTATTTATAAAATGTAATTGTGTTGTATTGCAATTTGGTTCAATGAGGACAAGTAATATAAAATACTTAATTTATTTAATAATTCCTTGGATTTATTAAATCACGATCTTTACAAGATTAGTGCTGGGAGGTAGGAGGAGGTTATTAACTAATAAACAGGCTTAAGACAACCCCCACTAGTCAACAAAATATATATTATTTAAACAATTTCACACCAAAGAGCCAAGATGTGCATCCAATTTAAAATCATTTCAATGTTTTTTTAAAAAAATATATTTGTGTATTACAACTATATTTTGAATAAAATTAATAAGCTTGTTACTAGTGACAAATTAGTGGTATAAACTGTTGCATGTTTTGGGTTCCATGGTATGTGGAAAAAAGCTATCATTCTCCATTTGTTATGCAGATCACACATATCTCTTTTTCTACAGATATACTGGGAAATAGTGCATGGCCTCTTATGAAAAAATATAATGGATGAAACAATACAACATATATTTTCTATAAAAATATATAGTTAACATTGAGGCCAGAAGAGGAGACGTTGTTGATACCTATTTTGAAAGGTATTAGACTGAAAAACTCCCAGAATTGGGGTAAGAATGACTGACATTAGACAGAATTCTGAGGACCAAACATTACAACGTCCTGCATTGTGTAATTATCTATCCATAATCAATTACTCCCAAACTAACCTACACAATACAGAAAACAATATGCCCTCAAAAACCAATCAATCTTTAATGACCAATAAAATATGCCAATGTTCAGGAGAACTTCACTATTCTACAAACACTTGCCAAAATAAAATTTACCAACTATATTATGTGCTGCTATGCCAAAAGGAGCTCACACATTAGATAATTTAAACTTTTTAAGAAAGATGCCAATTCAAATTAACTTGGTTTGAAGGGTGATTATCTACATAATTAAAGAATATAAAACTTTATATTGGCCAAGGAGCATAGTCTTGTCAACATCATTTTCCCCTCATGTTTCCATAGTTATTTCTTTTCTAACTTTTAATACACAAAATTACTAAACTGAAATTCCTAAACCAATATGACTGGAAAATTTTAATAATCCCTAGAATACGGCCATATAGTTTTCTGCTTATATATTACAAACAAAAATATCACAATTTCCTAAAGCTTCTGTTCCTGATAAAAACTTATTAATAGTACACTTATTCTTAAGCTTAATTGAATTCTGCTCTTCTGCGATACAGACCCACAGATTTTAGTATGTCCTCTAGAGCAGCAGGAAATGGATTTGCTCTCTCATCTGCAGAATAGCCCTTCAGGCTAAATGTTATCTAGGAGGAAGTACAAACTTTCCATTAAACACTTTTATCAATTTTTATAACCATGCCCATTTTCTTGCTGGAAGAAGATAGAGGGGCAGGATTGCCCTATATATATTTCAAAGCTGAAGTTTCAGGTCAAAACTCCTTAAAATAATAATCTATCTACCAAACTATCAAAACTGGCTTCTAATGCCTGTTGCTGCTGTATCAAAAAATGAAATGTATGACTTTTAAATAAATACATTTTAGCAAGATTAAGATTTACAAAATGGGAATTGTTTTAGAAATGATAAGGAAGTAAAATGTAAACTATGTGATCCATGAAGCAGAGGTGAAAGGAAAATGGACCAAATCAGAGGTAATAAGAAAATGCATGTCACATAGTCATCTATATGACAATTTTAAACTTCAGTGGAAACTAAACTCAAATCTGCAACATGTAACATAGTACAGACAAAACAGGAGGAATAAAATCCATCCACTGAAATTACTGATTACAATTTAGGGGATTGTATCAAATAACATTTTCTTTCCTACAACAGGCATGCATGCACATCAAAACAATTCAAGCAAACATTATCCTGTCCATCAAGCATTACCCTTTCCAAATTGTCAGGATTCCCAGATAATCATCTGCTTCAACCAAATAAGAGTGAATCTTTCATAGATACCAGTAATTAAAAGCTCTCAAACCTTATTATTCTGAGGTAAAACATCTTCAACCAACTGCTTCAACCTTGGTTGAGTCTAACAATCACTTCTTGATTGGCAAAACAACTATTCCTTCCAATCAACAAATACAGAAAGAAACTTTTTTTCCTGACCAGCAACAACTGACCACCAATAGAATTATGCTGGAATTGTCATGTCTTCATGCTTCATACCTGAACTGTCTTTATTCAAATTGATTCAAGCAGATATCATTTCCTTTTTCTAGGATTTTTTATTATTATTATTATAAGTAGTATTTGGTTAAGAATTTCTATGCTAAGTGACTTCTTCTTCTTGTGCCATATCCGTCATCGGATGTTGGCAATCATATTGGCAATCTTATTTTTGTCAACAGCCGTATGAAAAAGTGCTGCTGAGTTTTGTCCAAACCAGTCCCTTAGGTTTTGAAGCCATGAT
>JANHFM010010157.1:154611-169914 GCA_032468115.1 Grayia smithii
CCAGGCCACTCAGCAGATCTTATTAAAAAGCCATGTCTTCAGATCGCGGCGGAATGAACGGAGGTCAGGGGAAGTCCCTGTTCCTACTATATAGAATTTTTTTTAAAAAAATAATTGATCTGTATGCAAAAGGAAACATAACTATAAAAGTTTTCATGTACAAGTACTTAAAATCTAATTGTGTTAATTTCTGCTAAGTTCAACGACTATAAATCATCTGAATACGTAACTTGTCATTTACATTCATAACTGCCTTTTGTTACAGGTGTGAAAATGCAGGAAATAATAAGTTTACGAAAAACAAAACAAAACAAGAAAACAGATCGCATATATCCAATACATCTATGTTGGCTCTTAATTTTATAACTTATTTTGTAAATCTCATATTAGTTGCTGTCAAAGGAATATCCAAAGTTTCATCATCTTGAAATCTATTATAACACAAGGGAAACTTATAAAAAACTAAATTAAAACATGGACACCATATATATTTTCATGGCAACATAATATAATATTATTGAGTTATGTATTTGCAATATTTAAGAAGTCAATACATTATTTTAATGTGAAGAATAAAAGTATGGTACATCCATATATCGTGTTTCCCCAAAAATAAGACCCTGTCTTATATTTTTTGAACCCCGAAATAAGCACTTGTCCTTATTTTCGGGGAGGTCTTATTATTTTGGGGTGCATGGAGCAAGATGGGGCGCCTTTTGCCATCTTACCTGATTTCCAGCTCTGTATTTAAATATTTTCGGGGAGGGCTTATTTTCGGGGGGAAGCTTATTTTAGAGCAGGTGCTCAAAAGCCCGATTGGGGTTATTATCAGGGGTTGTCTTATTTTCAGGTAAATAGGGTATATTATATGCTCACAAATACATAATGTGTTTTTTCCCCAAATCCAATGATTTGTTCTGAATTAATATTCTCATTTTTATAGGAAAAAAATCTAAACCTGCTATAATATCAATGAGACTTCTGGACACAAGAATGTGCACTCCTAAGCAAAGATGAATCTCAGACATGGGAGCAATTATTTTGGTTTTTACAGTAAGCTAGGTTCTCAATTCAAATTTCAAATTAAGCTCCCTTTGGATGCAGAAATTCAGTTGGGAATGAGTCACATGTCCAAAAGTCTCAGAGACACTTTGAAATATCTTGTATATCCTTTAAAAACATTTAAGGCTACATCAAAAAAAGACTTGAATATTCAGGTCAATATAGTTCTTGTTGCTTATGTGATTCCAGTAGAAATGGATAATGCATTTATTAAATACATTACTTTGATCACAAAGAATGTTTTTGGATGCAATTGATGCTTTTTAAAAACTACTGTTGTCTAGGGACAAAAAGGAATAAAGTAAAAAGTAATGTGAAGAAGGCAGCATTTTATTTTAGAAAGGACTCTAGCATCATCTGTGTTCAGTTCCATTTTACATTAATAACTTATAGTCAATTTATAGCTGAGGCCTAGCTATGTATTCTAAAGAGTTCTCAGAACAGACAGGATCAAAATACGAAGAGTATAGCACTGATAATGTATACCACAAAGAGCTAATTTAAACCATGAAAAATTTTCTGCTTTATTATCTTTATCAATTACCACATAAACTAATACGACAAGTTTCTGCATCAGCAATAGAAGCCAAGTAATTTCAGTCACAACAGATGAAGCCTACCAAAATTAAAGAAATGGAGCAGAGGAGTCTCCAGCAAGTTACAAAACCAGAATTGCTATTATTATTTAACTAATTTAGTAATTCATATTAGGACAGAATAATTATTCATGCTTTGTTTCTAGCTTCTGATTACAAAAATAAAATCCAGGAAGCAGTACTATATTAACGAAATAATGAAGGAGACTAAATCTTCCTGAGTAATTGCTCTTCAAACTGCTGGATAGGTTATTTTCTTACCTTACACTATGTCTTCTGCAATCTGACAGTGTCATTCAATCAGTCACTTTAATGTCAGCTGCTCTTTTATTATACAGAATACAAGCAATAATGAAACTGTGCTGATCTGCCTGTCTTCATTCCATATAGTGTCTATATTTATACACTTATGCTTCTATTTGAAACTATATTTATCTACTTTATCTGCCTACAGTGCATCTGTTTCTCATACACACAGACAATATATATATATACACTTACAAATATACATACATATATATATATATATATATATATGTATATATATAAACACACATTGCACTGCTCTTAGCTATTTTTTTAAGAGCAGAAACAGAAGGATAATAAAAATGTTGAAAGATAGATATGACTAATTAATGTTGTGCATACAGATAATGCATACAGTATACACACACTCACAAAAACATACAATATCTCACAAATAACAGCAACAAAACTATTTTTAGCTAAGCAATGGAGTACTTGGTATGATACAAACTCGCCAGCATCATATGTAACATGGGACTATGTAATTCCCTTATGATGTAATTATGGATTGGTGCAAAGCAACAGCTGCTAATTCTTACACAGTTATATCGCCGAATTACTCTGGCTAATCCTCACTGTGACAATGCTAGAAGTACTGGCACATAGCCTCTAGTACTACCTCTACATAAAATCATTAACAGAGCTATGCCAAAGAAACTGGCAGCTTTTTCTCATAGCCAGTTTGCAATAGTAATTCTTTTTTAAAGAAGTGTTAAGGTTGTATTTTCATGTAAGATCTCAATCTCAAAGTAGGCTTTTTATTACGGACAAAATGTCTCAGCAGAAATCTAATTGTTCACTGGGCAAAAATGGTCATTAACTGTTGTAACAATACACAATACATTGAGGCATTATTTACTAGCATAATAATATAAACATTAAAATATATAAATTAGTGCTGTCAATGGTTCTTAACGATTGAAAAGGCATTGTGATTTGACCTTTAATTGCAATGTCAATACTATTTCTAATCATCCTCCTAGTTAGCTGACTCTAAGTAATGGGTTAATTATATACCATGCCAAAATACAACTGATTTTCTTAGTGGGTAGCTGAAAAAAAATTTTTTTGAATCTACAACCTCAGAGAAATCTTTAAACAATAAGGAAACTATGAATAAAATACAGTTTTCAAGATCCCTATATTCTTCAGAATGATCATTTCATATTCTCACAAAGAATTGTGGTTTTTACTAAATCAGAACTATAGTTATCTAGCTCTTGTTTCTTAGAAATTCCTGCAATCAATGGTGCAAATAGTACTAAGAGATTGTCAAGAAACAATGATATTTTCCCATTTTCCTACTTCCAAATCTATATATCAAGTTTTATCTAAGGATGTATAAAACATATGTACACAGACTTATTTCAATTATAGACCATTTATTTTCCATTTCTACCCACTAATTTTCAAAAATATTAAATAACTTTCATACTACAATTTAATATATTCTTTAAATCACTTTTTTAAGATCTTTCATATTTTTATAAAATATCATTAATTTTGTGCTTGATAGAACCTGTAAACATTCCTACAAAAGACATTTACTATTTTTTATCAACATAACTGGCAAAAACTATAATTGTAAAATAATAAAATTGAAAACATGATGTTATAATTTTAAATTTTAATTAATTGATTAATTAATTAATTATAATTTGGGAGTTTGTTACCAGTTAGTGGCATTACATATGAATAAAAACATAAGACAGTCAAAAAATTATTGTCCATGTAATATTCATGTGAAGAAACACACACTTTATTTTACAGTTTTATTAAACACACTCTTTATTTTACAGTTTTAAACCAAAACTGTAAAATACATAGCAAAATATATGTTTTATATATTTTATAAAAATAGACAACAAATACAATTCACAAACAATAATGAATTCCTATTTCATAGGGGCAAGATATCAGAAATAATTTGTAATATTTTACAAGACTTTTAATTTATGACTGCATCAATATACTGTAATATTACAAATGCATGTTTATTTAAATAATTTTGTCTTTTCCAAATATCATGTAATGTCCATTGATATTAAATGCAATACCTGTTTATTTAATCAGAAAAACTGGCTATTATATCTAAATAATATGTAATTAAGCGTATGTAGGATTTTTCAAACTTTGGCCAATTACTTAAAAGTTCTCTTGAATTCAGCATAATTTTTGAATTCAGCAAATGTATGTAAATGAAACATTGAAAAATTATAATCAAATCATGTCTAATAATATGAATTCCCTTTAAACAATTAAGACTGGAAAGATATATAGTTGACTTCAAATATATAAAGATGCAACTCTATTTTTCATATTCATGTAGAAATAATACCACGAATTGATTGTAACACTCAGTTTTTAACTTCTAAAAATATTCTTCTGGTGTTATGATGCTATCCTATCAAACATTCTATACAAAACACAATGTCAGCATTTGGCTATGCATATTCTCTCTGAAAATTTAGAAAAAAGGAAATATCTTCTTAATTTATCAGTGAAGCTAAACATGAAATAAGTGAGTGGAGGTCCCTTCCCCCAGATAATTTATACCAAATATAAGAGGAAGGCTATTACCTAAATGACAGAAACCAAAGCAGCCCTCTCGACAGATCATCCTGGAAAAGATGCTAAAATCTCTTCAACAACTGATCATTGATACTTCCCAAGAAACAAAAGCTAAGGCTGAAGATATTCATGTTGCAAACTTGGCAACATTTTCATATCTCTAGGCACTAGCAGCTTTTTCATGTGCCCATTTTTTTTTAATTTGGAAGGATAGCCAACTGTATGCTTTCAAAATATGCTATCCCACTAATGCCCCAACCATTATACCCCCAACTGTACAGAATAAATTAATTAAAAGACAACAGTAAGAGAAACATTTGTCAACATCAACAACCAAGTTTTGCACCCTTAGGAATTTCCACAGTGACAGAATTTAATAGTTTAGAATGCATAGCTTTTTGGAAAAAGTAAAAACTCCACAGTATAGAGAACAAACAGTTCCATTTGAAACAGAAATATCGACAGATGAAGTTCAAAATGGTATAAAGGACTGTCCAAATGGCAAATCTCCTGAGTGTGTTTGTGTGTGTGTGTGTGTGTGAATTCTATAAATCTTTTATCTTTTCAAGAGTTTATAGTGCTGTGAGTACTTAAAGTATTTCATTACTATATAAACAGGCAAAGTAGACTTATATGGAATGTAATTGTGTAAATTCTTTATTATACTAGACCATTATTAAAAAAATAATATCATGCTGACAAACGTGATATTGTCCTGAAGGGTGCCTAACTTGTATTAAACTAGAACATCTAAATCAAAAGATTTAGGGATAGGGTCTCTTTTCTCATTAGTCAACTAATTCACTAACAAACATGGCCTTTCTACAGCATTACACAAAATCTTTCATAACAATGAGCATTCCTATTTCTATTTAAGAATGTTATTACATAAATCAAATATACCGGTAAGTCTTCATATAGTTCCAAATTTAACACACACACCCTGATTAACTTCAATGATTCACAACAAAAATGGGGTGACTGATTTAAAATTAACAATTTACCTTTTTGGGAAACAAGGCTCTAAGATTAAAGGTCAAGTTATCATACAGTTGTATTGCCTCATTTTTCAATGTATATAGGGCATAATTATCAAAAACTTTTCTGAGCTCTGATGTTGCAGTGCACTAAGAAAAAAGTTAGCTGTTTTTAAATACTTTTTTTTTCTTCTGCAAAAGGCCATTCATGGAACTAAAATATCTTTGAGGTCCAGAGCACTATATTTAGTTTTAATGTAAATATGACTGAATTGAACATGATGATCATCCAGGAAATGACAGTCAAATTTTCCATGTCAGTGGTACTATGAGAAGTTCACATAGCTAGGGGTACAAAGCTCATCCAATTAAATTATGTATTCTAAATTGAAACATGGAACAATTGTATATAGCATGGAATGATACCAAGAATAAAGAGCACCAAGATTCCAAAGACAGAAATAAATTATAAACTGTCAGAACTGGAAATTCTATAACTGGGCAGCTGTAATTTGATATGTTTGGAACTGTCTCTGTTTTGCAGAATTCATAACAGCTCCACATGGCAAGTTATGAAAGAACGATATTCCACTGTCTTTCCAATCTGACTTATATCAAATATGTTCTGTCTTCTGAAACAATTAGACAACATATCAATGAAGCTAGGAGGAATTACAGGAAAAAGGGGATCATTGAGTACATAGCAACTTATACAGTCACCCATATGCAGATAGAAAGATGTTGTCTAATACTAGAAATACTCAGTTTTTGCAAGAAGAATAAATTGAACTCCAAATTTCTATGTTCTATACTCTAATTCTGTAAATCCCTACAAAAGAAATAGATAATAGAATTATCACCAAGGCCCCCAGTTAGATAGGCGAAAATGTTTCCAAATGTATCTGTGGAATGCTGGAAATGTAAACACAATCAAGGTACATTTTTCATATGTGGTGGTCATGTCCAGAAGCCAGGAAGTACTGGACTAAAATAAGAAAATGGTTAGAGGAAATTACGAGTCAACGGATTGAGTTAAAAACCGAATTATTTCTATTAGGGATAATAAGAAGAAACTACAGTAAGAAAATTCAATATATTATATTGCATATAACAACTGCGGCCAGAATTGCTTATGTGCAAAACTGGAAACAGGACAGCATGCCCTCCGATGAAATGGTGATCAAAGAGGTGTTAGATTGTGCAGAGATGGAAAGGCTAACATTGGAATTAAAAGAAAGAGGGGAAACGGAATACTATTTAGTATGGGACACATGGTACAAATGGTTAGAGAATAGAAGTAAAGATTAAATGTAAAGGTAATTTCAGAGGTGTACTAAAATTCAAAGATAATGTATATAGTTAAAGGAAGAATAAGGAATGTAATTGCTATGTATGTATGAGTAATATTGATGCTGGAGCACTGTAAAGATTGTAAATATGATATAAAATGATGAAATATGTTCAATAAAAATAATTTTTAAAAAAGAATTATCCCCAGGGACAGGCTATGCCTTGTCTTATAGTCATGCTGGCCACATGACCACAGAAGTATCTTCGGAAAATGCTGGCTACCTCGGCTAAGAAATGCCCCCTAGAGCCAGACCCAACTGGACAGGAGAAACCTTTACCTTTACCTAAAGGCTACCTGAACAACTTGAACAGTGCTCATTTGCCCTTAAAAAGACTTGCCAGGCAGCTTAACATGCATTTCAGGTCAGCCTTGTCATAGTCAAGATTGACCTATTTTAGTTTTCTAATTCAAAGAAAACATCTGTTTTTAATATTTCTCCTTTAGACTGTAGCAATATTGCTTTCAAAGTATAAGTGATTTCTTTCCGTCTTAGCAAGAACCTGGAGCTCTTCTACACACCATTCTATCAATTAGCTTTGACTCTTACCTTTGATAAGTTTTTTTTTCATTTGTAATCAAGATAGTATAAGAAAATTACAATGAACATGAGATTTGTCACTTCTCTTGTTTTAATAATATTGCATATTATTCCTCAAATCTCTGCTCACTAAACTATTTCCAAGTTATTTTCTGTATATTCTTTTTCTGTAATTATAAGGGAGCTTGATTCCTGAAATCAACACTAAATTATTATAGCAGGGTTTCTAAAGGTATTACAGTTCATTATATTTATATGTGTTTTGTACATTCTAAATATTATATACCTAACAACCAATTTAAATAAATTTCTACTTTAGTCTAACTGCTAAGGAATGTGACTATTGTTATTAATAATGGGCATACATGTTTTTAGACACACTACATTTTAGAATAATAAGTAATATCTTTATCTGACAGAATGGTACCAAAAATTCTATTGTTTAATATATTTATTGAATCTCATTTTCTAGAAGATAACACCATTTCTAACTATAAAACACAAATGGACTTTCATTCTTAATTCCAGTTTACTTAGAAAATTATTGAATGCTTTGAGATAGTGCACTGTAAGACATAGGTTGTCATGTTAATGAGTACACAAATTTTAAAGCTTTATGCAGTGAATTACCTTTCATATTATTTAATTATTTTGATAATGTATCCAAGTTCCAAACAATCACTGATTTTAACCAAATGAAAACAAACTACTATGGAATAATAAACAATATTAGATAAATGTGGCTTACAAACCTCGGCACTTTTTAATATAGTGCACTTCAACTTCCTAATGAACGTTATTCAAAAATATTTGGAGGAGGGGGTCTCATACTGTGAACTTTAATAACAATATTTAGATGGGTTTTTTTTTTGAACTGCAGAATCTTGGAGGAGATAAATGCAACAGCAAGTATTAAGTAGGCTATTTTTGAATCTTCAATCCTGGATTTTACTAGCAGTGCAATTTTATGTGACAATGATATTTTTCTAAAAAAATACAAAAATCAAGCTCTCATTTATAATAATCCCAATATTTAGCAACAAATTCAACTATACTAAAACTATTTTTAAAAGTTGATATTTAAAATTCAATACATCCCTAAAACATTCTCAGCAGGTCAAAACCTTAACTTCATTTTGTTGAGGTCAAGTAGTACAAGGGTAGAGGAATGACCCCTATCCCGGGCTCGCCAGAGATCATCTAACAGTGCGACCAAAGCAGTCTCTGTGTAGTAGCCAGGCCTGAAACCCAATTGAAAAGGGTCTAGGTAATCCGTCTCATCCAAGGACTGCAGGAGCTGGAATGCCACCACTTTTTCAACAACCTTCCCCACAAAGGGAAGGTTGGAGACTGGATGAAAGTTCTTTAATTCGGCTGGGTCCAGGGAAGGCTTCTTGAGGAGGGCCTTACCATCGCTTTTTTAATAGTTGCAGGAAGGACCCCTCTCTCAAAGAAGCGTTGATCAACACCTGGAGCCAGCTCCGTGTCATCTCCCTACTGGCCAAGACCAGCCAGGAAGGGCACGGGTGCAGTGAACAAGTTGAAGAACTCATCGCTCCCATGGCCTTGTCCATTCCCTCAGGAGCCATAGGATCGAACTCACTCCATATAATAGGACTAAGACTCACCCTTGTCATCTTGGTTGGAATTGCCCACTCGGAGTCCAGATCTGAGCAACTTTATCCAACAGAAACTGTACAAATTCCTCAGCTCTCCCTCAAAAGGGTTCCTCCATCTCCTCTCAATTGAGAAGAGAGCAAGTCACCCTAAAGAGGGCGGCTGGGCGAAAGTCTGCAGATGCAATAAGTGCGGGAAAATGCGTGCATTTTGCTGCCCGTATCACCACTAAGTAAGTCCTAATAAAGGCTCTTAAAAGGGCTCGGTCAAATTCAGATCTACTGGCCTTCCAGCATCACTCTAGACGTCTCTTCTGGCGCTTCATCTCCCGGAGCTCCTCGGTAAACCAGGGAGCTATCCTGGATTGGCCACCATTGAGAGGCCACAAAGGCACAATCCGGTCTAATGCCCTGTCGCCGCCTTATTCCAGGCAGCAACCAGGGTATCAGCCAGAGGATCAGGGAATCCGGTATTTCCCCAAGCTCCCTCTGGAACCCTTCTGGGTCCATTAGGTGCCTGGGGTGGAACCATTTAATTGGTTCCACCTCCCTGCGATGGGGGAACAGCATCCTGAAGTCTAGCCTCAGCAGGCAATGATCTGACCATGACAAAGGAAAAATGTCTATACCCCTTAATTTCAGATCATATTTTTATTTTATTTTATTTATTTTAATTTAATTTCTATGCCACCCTTCTCCCGAAGGACTCAGGGCGGCTCACAGTAAACATAGATAATATAAAATACATACAAGAAACATATATGAAAATATACAAAAACATATACACTGTAGACAAAACAACATAAAACATTAAAAGAATTAAAAAGGGGCCATAATAAAAGTTAAAATTCAACAATTTAGATATTATTTTAAAAATAATTTTAAAATGGTCAACCATAGCCTGCGTGGTATCTCCACTGCTCTGAGAGAAATACCAAGTCGAGTGTGTGGATGGGTCGGATCCTGAATTACTTGAGTCAAGTCCATGGTTGTCATGGAAGCCCTGAACTCCTGGACCGCGTCTGAGGATTCACTGAGTGACGGCAAATTTAAGTCCAGCATCATAAGCCTGGGGAAATCCACCGCCAACCCGGCTATTACCTCCAGCAGCACAGGCAGGGCCATTGCAACACAGCTGGGAGGTAGGTACGTTAGCAACTAGCCCAACTGAACTCCTGAGTCCAGCCTCAAGAGGAGAGACTCACATCCCACAATCTCTGGAGCAAGGAGCCTGCGAGAACAGAAGCTCTTCCAGACAATGGTTGCCAGTCCTCCACTCCTTCCCTGAAGTTGCGGCTGGTGCAGTATCTGAAACCCATCTGGGCACATCTCCGAAAGAGGGACACCACCCTCTTGGCCCAGCCAGGTTTCAGTGATACATGCCAGGTCAGCCCTCTCTTCCAGGATTAAATCCCGAATGAGTGGCGCCTTGTTAATAATAGACCTGCATTCAACAGCAACAGCCTGAGTTCAGGGCTTCAATTCCCCGAATCACCAGGAATAAGGGAGGGGCCCGGGGAGCTAGAACAAGTAATTGCTTTGATGTAGCAAGTCCTTGTTCCCGTGAGCGGTCTACCCCCCGGCTCCTACCATATCTACCTCTCCCCATTATGACCGCAATACTCCAACATTCCTGACATCTCTACCCCAACCCCAACTGACCTTCCCGCCTCCGGCAGGCCAGACATTCCATTCAAACCAGGCCAGGGTTTATGGCCAGACCCCCACCTGCTTCTGTTTCCACACTCAGCAAGGGGTGCCCAGTCATTTGCCCCATACCACCACATTCACTCACTTTCCCATTCATACATCTAAGCCAGATTAAATATTAATATTAAATATTAGAGAATAAGAGCATAAAAAACAAAGAAAACATAGAAGCATTAAAGGAAAAAAACACGAAGCATAAGGAAAAAAAAAGACATAAACCAGAACGAAGTGGGGGGAGGGGAAGGGAGGAAGGGGAGGCCGTAGCAGTCACAGTAAACACTGCAGGCATCTTTCAGCCAGGTCCCAAGGTATCAATTGGAGGGGAGGATGAAGGGTGGGGAAGGAGAAAATAATTGATTAACAATCAATTACTAATTAATTAATCAATCAATTACTAATTAATCAATCAATCATCCTTGTTGAATGTTGAAGCTATTGCCCTGTTTCTTTATTAAAAAAAAATAAACGCCCCTGTTACAGAACATTACGAAGTTCAATCTTGCCTCATAAAAGCATCAGGCTGGTAATTACAGTATATATTAGAAATACAGTAACAGAAAGTGAATAATGCAGTTGTATCTTCAGCAGCACCAGGAAAAGCCTTTGTTGCAGTGCAGATTTTAAAAATTGGACTCTGTTTTGGTACAGTGAAGATATCCTCCTGTTTGGATCAGTGGGATTACAATTTATCTTAATCCACCACCTAGAGTTATTCAAATAGAATTATTTCTTCACCAAATAGTCAGGTCTCATGGAACTTGACAAAGATGTCTTTTATTCCTTCTCACATTTCTTTTGGCATTAGAACCACTGCCCTGTTTTTATTAGACAAATGGTGGGCATAACACTGATTGCAGTCAATATTCAAACTTGTTTTTATACACAGATACAGGTAGACTTTGACTTAAAACAGTTCATTTAGTGACTGTTCAAAGTTACAATGGCACTGGAAAAACGTGACTTATGACCATTTTTCACATTTATGACCATTTCAGCATCCCTACGGTCATATTAAAATTCAGACACTTGGCAACTGACTCATATTTATGATGGTAAAAGTGTCCTGGGGCCATGTAATCTCCTTTTGAAACTTTCTGACAAGCATGAAATCCCTTTTTTGCAACCAGGTAAATACCCTTTTGCAACCTTCAATGAGGAAGTCAGATTCACTTAACAACCGTGTTAGTAACTTAAACACTTGCAGTGATTCACTTATCAACTGTGGCTAGAAAAGCCATAAAATGGAGCAAAACTGACTCAACAAATGTCTCACATAGCAACAGAAATTTTGGGCTCAATTGTGGTTGTAAGTCAAAGGCTACCTATAGCAGCTGTGTCAAACCCGATCACATCAAAGGCCGTATCGTGACGTATTGGGCCATATTGTGATGTATATGGACATTTTTTGCTTTTGGAGAGCTGAGGTGGGCGTGGCCAGCATGGGCCGTATTCAGCCAGTTTGACAGGCTGAACCTATACTGTAATGTTTTGTAAGTCTGTAGAAATTCTCAGTCATCCAGGTGATGGTTGTCCCAAAGGTTGCCTTTTTCAGGAGGCAACTGGACTTTCTTGTTTTTTCTTTTGTAGACGTTCCACTTCTCATCCAAGAAGCTTCTTTAGCTCTAACTGGATGGTGGGGAATGGATTTATATTCCTTGCAATCATTTGCATCCTTTTAGAGGGTCATTGAAGCACTTGGAGGTTTATCTGTACTGTATCATCAGGGTCACCTGAGTAGTGCTCCTGGTTCCTGTAGTCTGCAATTTTTCCTCCGGAAACCCATTCCTACTCCCACACCATTCAATGGGTGTTCATCCCAAATTGTATAGCTAAAAGTCTGTAGAGATTCTCAGTCATCCATCCATTATGGTTGTCCCAAAAGTGCTTTTTCAGGAGGCAACTGGACTTTCTTGTTTTTTCTTTTGAAGATGTTTATAATATTTAATGTCACTGACAATTATCAAAGCTCTTTAACTACAGTATATTTGTGGTTAGCACTTAGTAGTACAATAAATTACCAAGTTATTTTCATGCATAGAGCATGGCAAAAATGTCGAGTTTGCCTGTGGCACCCTTGTTCATTTTCTTCTGAACAATGACTCCAATGCCCCTTTTTTGTGCAAAAAAAAAAAAAAAAAAAAAGCCATGAAGAAAAAGGCATAGGCTTAGAACAACTTATTCCAAAATAACTCCTTAATCTTAAACGAATGCATTTTCTTTCATGTTTGTGAAGAGGCCAGGCCTAAAGCTCAGCCGTCTGTGGAAATTTGACAGGCAGACTAATGTAGCATAAATAAACAGCACCATCCCATTTACTAGACTGAGCATTAGTATTTATTAGCAGCCAGCCAAAAAGGTTGCAGCATTTCCTTCCTTTCAGTGTAATAACCTCTACTTAAAATGCTGGCATCCAGGAAGGATGATCACTAATCATGCAAAGCCAGGATTCCTCCTTGCCCCAGTTTTTCAAAATTTAGTAATGATGAAAGTACAAACACTTTGGTTATCTGATTGAAGATGCCTGATAATAATTGCTTTCTTTCCAAGCAATATCAGGCAACTCATCAGAGTAATGATGTTACCAGCTGTGACTTCTAATGAAGTTTGAGCCTGTCATATTCAAGGTAATCATTGTCTTCTTCCTATAAGCAAAATAAATAAATAAATAAATAATCCATCCTGATATATTATTATAATCAGTGCTTAATAGAATCCCAAGATTATTTTAGCATTTCAAGTTAGATGTAGGATGATGAATGTATGCTTACAGGTTTTCAAGATCCTCTTAGGTGCAATTTACAGCAATTATTTTACTTCCTGCATCAAGATCAAACATCAAAATTTAATACAGTGGTCCATTTGGCATCCTAGAAAATGCAAAGTCTATACCGGTATAGGTGGGTTAATACTGAGGATGGAGAAAAAATGCAATTTCAGAATGGAACGTTTTCTTGAAGTTTGTAATCAAAAAAGAGCAAAAAAAAAAAGTGCACAGGGTTAATCTCTCTGTATATAAGCCAATGCAGCTTTGCTCAAAAGCCAATCCCACCCCAAAATGAATATACCAGGCCTCTGGGAGGTGGCTTGGATCTGCCTTGATGAAAAGCTTCACACTGTGGAAGCAACATGATTCTCTTTGATAAGGTGAAGGGGTGATGTGATTTGCCTCAAGGAGGCGCTTTGCAGTGCTTTGCCTGCCTCGGTTGGCACTTGTGTTAACTGGAAGAGACTTCTGAGCATACACAGCACATACACAGAAATCACTGCCAGCTACTGTGAGTGCCTGTCACATCAAGGCAGGCAAAAAGGATCAACATGACTGTTTCACTTCAGTTTACAAGCAGGAGGGCCACCTTGCTTCCTAACCCAGCTTCCACATTTTATTCCTGTGAAGCACAGCCCAATATTATGTTGCTATGTATAACATTTGCAGCTGAAGTTGCAGAAGAAACCTAAGAAAGCAAACAGCCCATTCCCCGCCTTCCTCCCCCCCTTTTTGTGGCAATATTTTTAAACAATACAGATATCAAATCAAAAGAATTTCACTTGAACAAAATCCCAGACTGACCAATATAAAAATAATAAAAGATCAAACACTTCCTACCCTCAGGCTTACAACATGAAAGGTTTCATAATCCTTAATAAGATGATGTCTTAACTGAGGAAACTTAAATCTCAGGAAAAATATGCTACAAATAGAAGGCAGGGAAGGTTGAGTTTGTGCTGAAGCTATGAAATCTGCTCCATCAGACTTTATGTGGTGACAACGTATATTCTGAACCAACATTTTTGCTACTTATTTCAAAATAACACATACAAGAAAACTCTGCTCTGCTTCCATTTTTTTACTCTCCTGACTCACAGAAGTTGAAAATTTCACATATCGAAGTCATTTGGTCAACATCTCACCATCTCTGATTTCAGTTTCTGAGGAAGAGAAAAAGAAGTGGCAGAAGGGAAGTTCTCTGGAGCACTCTCCAGGTGTCTGAACACTTAGGACACAACTTGAACCAGATCTTCTATCCAGCTAGCAATACCTGACCAGAACTAAACCTGAGAATGCTATTTCAGTGCAGAAGTATAAGGACGCAAGACTGGTTTGCTTACGAGTAATGAAGGACAAGTACGAGTAAATTGTGGTCTGGTTGGATAGTAGGGCTCAGCAGTTTGAAACATGAATAGGCACATAAGTCCATGAGAAAGTGATTGAGAACTGACTTTGCAAACTTCTGTGTGGAAACTCTGACTTGTTGATGTACCAAGGCTCTGTTTTTCTGACAGCTTCTTGAGCATTCCTCCATCCTGACTTGTACATTTCAACTAGACTTGACTTTTGCTTATTCCTTTATGTGAACTGTAGTATAATATAAACTCTGAATCTGTGTCCTTGGTATTTCCAGAAAGTTCAGTTCCCTTTCTCTCATTTGTTCTGCTTTTCTTCAATTAACAATTCATATTCTTTAGCCTATCATCTGTCTTTTTATTTTATTGCAGAACTTGTACCGTAAATTCCGGCGTATAAGACGACTTTTTAACCCATTAAAATCTTCAGATAAGTGGGGGGTCATCTTATACG
>JANHFM010010157.1:196734-207725 GCA_032468115.1 Grayia smithii
CCCCCCCCCCCAGAAGCACTGCATTTTATTATTTTACATTATTGCAGTTATTTGCTTTTAAATCTATTTTTTAAAATAATTATGCTGAAAATATAGTATTTCATCACATTTAACTGTACTTTTAACTGAACTATAGTATTTTATGTTCTTAATTATTTAGATAACAATGCAATTGGAAGACCATATATAAATAAACTCAACAACTAAATAAAATTAATGTTTTCAGTTATAATATTCATCTTTGACACTGCAGTTCTTTAACTTAAAGCTTTTTGACCATTTTTCAAAAGTGGAAACATACATTATATTATTATTATTATTATTATTATTATTATTATTATTATTATTATTAAGTGGATAAAGATAAAACTTGGCAACAGCTTATAAATCATGAAAAATTGGTAAGAATATAGAGTAGCAATAGTATTCAAAATTAACAAATGAAAATATTGTGGGATTTCCAAATGCAAACTGGTCAAATTTTGGCATATCATATAATACCACATTGAACTTTGGTTGAAAAAATAAATTATGGATAATTGATGTCACAATATGAGAAATAGTAAAATGGAAGACAAAGAATTGGAGAAGATGAGGCAATTCTGAAAACTGAAGTTGAAAGATTATGTCATAAACCAATTTTGTGGGTCCCAATGGTTATTGGCACACTGGATGCCATACCAAAAAATCTTTGACAGAAAATCTGCACATTGACATTTGTTAATTACAAAAGGACACACTACTTGGATTCACACATATTATATGCCAATACATTATGATATCCTAGGTTCTGGGAAGGAACTCAGGAAGAACTTGATGTGTAAGAAAGCCAAAACCAACTAAAGTACTGCAGCTGTGATTTCACACTGTTGTGTATATAATAATTTGTTAAATGTCCAACTCTCAATGACTTTAGACAGCTCACTACAATCAAAGCAATCATACAACAATCAAACAAATGTAATACACTTTAATAGGCAATAATAAGATTATCTAAGTGAACAAAGTCATATGTAGTTAAGATACACAGTTGATTCTCTCCAAACAGAAAGGCTTCTTCCACAGGCACAGAAAAGTACTGTACCTAAGTGCCGGGGTGAAGTCCAGCAGGTTCTAACAGGTTCTGGAGAACCGGTAGCAGAAAGTTTGAGTAATTCAGAGGCGAATACCACCTCTGGCTGGCCCCAGAGTGGGGTGGGAATGGAGAGCTTGCAATATCCTTCCCCTGCCACGCCCACCAAGCCATGCTCACAGAACTGGTAGGAAAAAAATTTGGATTTCCCCCCTGCTAAGCGCTGCCTAAGTAAAGGACAGTATCTGGTAAGAAATTGGACAGAAAAATTTAACTATTTTCCTGACTCCTCCTTCCTACAGATTTTAACAGGGAGAACAGGGAACATAAATATAAGCCACTGCTTTTTAATAGAAGTATCCTTCATAAACTTGCTAAATTCTTTGCAATACACAATATTTATCTATTGTGAAAAAAATCCTCTACTTCCTGTTATTTCTTCTCAGTGGATTTATTGCTTATTCAGAATTGTAAGAAAATAATCTCTCTGCATTTAAGCTCCTCACATAACTCAATACAGGATCTTTATCACTATGTCCATTTGTCATCGTTTTCTTTTTAAATGAAAGTTCAACAGTTTCAGTGTTCCTCCCTATGAAAATGCTCCTCGTCATTATCCTGCTGTTCTTTCTCAGTTATAGAGCTATAGAAATACAGATGATTTTGTAAATTTTCCTTAGAAGGAGATAAACAAAATAAACTGAAAGTCATGTTTTATAAAACTGTAGGTAAAACCTAAAAATCACACAAAAGTTTCAATGTGTATCAGTCAATCTTGGAACTGCATTCTAAAAAAAAAATGCATTTAGGATAAAACAGATAAGATTATATCTTTACTGAAGAGGAATGGTCCAAGAATGATGAAAATCTTACCTACTCTAGTGGCATAATTCAGATGGTGATAGACAATTGGTTCAGCTTACCTAATCAGTACCATATCAATATTTTATACTCAGTATTTACTCGTTAAATAGGAGTCTCAATTTTTGTTTTAACAAAATCATTAGAAGTGTTTGGAACTTAAATGGGCAAGTCTTTTTCAAAGTTTCTGATAAGTATTAGTGGCTTGATATGTTATCTACCACAGTGGATGAGACTTATGATTTATTGATTCTTATGATACATTGAAGTAGCTTGGGTTATTGACAGTAGATTGACACTGGTTTTGCACCTTCTTGCTCTATTCTAAGTTCCAGAGAAGCTATGAATATTGTGTGGGGAGGGGAAATTTCAGAGTCAAGAATTCACAAATTGGGTTCTTATCTCCATTATACCTACTTTTCATCCACCCATGAAGTTTATGCTTATTAAGTAATAACTGTGCATGAATTAACTCATACTTTATAGGTTGGTTTAATAGTTGGATCTGTCTTTCTAGACTTGGATATCTAGAAAGAATTTCAGTATTGGTGTCCAACCTATCTGGTTTAGCTATACATATATAGGTAACAGCAGTGGTGGGATTCAGTCAGTTCGCACCTCTTTGGGAGAACCGATTGTTAACTTCCTGGTTGTTAACCAGTTTGGCAAACTGGTTGTTGGAAGAAATCATTAGGGCAGAGAACCAGTTGTTAAATTACTTTGAATCTCACCATTGGGTAACAGCCTACATATAGACAGTTTTTTCTCAACAGCTGGTAACTTAGAGAATCTGTACTAGACTAGCATTCAAAATTCATAGAGCAAACTTGATTAGTATCTGTAGACATATAGATAAATTGTTTCGAAGACATATCAACTTAATGTAATTGCTTACAAAAATATGCATGAAAATTTCTGTTAAAAACAGAAATAACAATATTAAAGGAGGAACTTAAACTTAGCAATGATAGTTTAGCATTGTAGCATGGAATAGATGAAAGGTATAAGTATGTCATTAGGAATCCCTACATAGGAATGACCACAACTCAGCCTTAAATCCTGAGCCTTGATTCAGTGACTCAGATTCATCTTTTTGACATGTTAAGACAAACACAATAACCATTTATGGAGACTGCCCTGTTTTTAGCTCCTTTTCCAATAATTATTTCTAGATAGATTTAATTTTTTTTAGCCAGAACTATCCAGCAATTTTTTTTAAGCCTTTTGAGTCCTGGAGTCTGCCTGGACAAATCACTGAAGATTTTTTTGACAAGATTTTAGAAATTCAGGAGTGGTTTGCCATTGCCTTTTCTCTAGAGCTGAGAGTAAGTGAGTGATTTTGTGCTTAAGGGCGCTAGAAATCATGGTCTCCAGGTTTCCAGACTGATGGCTTAACAACTACACCAAACTGGTTCTCTTCCATTACACCTGCATGACAGAAAAACAAAACAAGCATCTCCCACAGAATGTATCTTGATAATACCATATTTCAGGCAGAAGAGAATCAATAATCAGAATAAAATTTAAATTGCAAAATATAATTTACATGGTACAAAGTAGCCTTCTACATATCATGATGATTAAATATCACATCTTTTATCCAGGTATATTAGAATCAATGTTATTTTGGTTATTTTCGGAACACAAGTGCTAGTGGTTTATACTTTTCTTTTTCTATATTGCATATTACTGCAACTGCTTTTTTAATTCTATTGGGCATCTAAAGAAATTTGAAATATATATATGAAATTAATACATTAAGGAATTGCTGACTTAAAACTACAAATAATTCTCAAAAGAAAGCTTCCCAGGAATACAATATGTTTCATATTTGTTCAGGAGATTTGTCTATTAAAGTATATCCATAACTAGTGAAACACAGTGTGTGTATTTAGTCAGTAGAACAGACTCTGTCCTCAGGTAACCTCAAACAGCTGCCTTCAGCAAAAAGCGCTGTCTCTTCTTAGTCTCTGAAGCACTTAGTTCTCTCACATTCCTCCCCTTAGGAATGACAGTAATGCAAAACAGACCCTTCCTGTTGGTTGAGGAAGTGTCAATGCAGCATAACATCTAACAGCAGTGCTGAAGTATGTATGTTATAGATATGTGTTAAAGATATATCTAAACCTTCTATTTGCTAAAAGAGAGGAAGCACACAAACCCCACTAATTTGTAAGATATCCCTTAGGATTTGATTATGTTTTTAATTCAAATATATTGCTAAAAAGATTTAACAAATTTGTCATGATTAAAATAAGGCATACTATATGATATAAAATTTAAAATAAAAAATACAAGATTGAAATATGTACAAGTTAAACAGATCTTGCCCTAAAAATTAGCAACATTAATTGTATTCTGTTGCATTGCCATGAGGTCCTCAAGTGTACACTGATCAGGGCACAAAGGGCAGGTATAATATGTGTTGTTTTTTGCATATCACCTCAATTATAAAGAAAGCCACCAGATAACTCCATTTGCTCAGTGTCACTGGATCTTCTTGTACCCATGCACAGTCTATTCAATGATACTTCCCAGCTTATGCCAGATCCAGATGCCAGTTCCTCCGTTGGTTCTATCCAAGGTGGGTTCTTTGTAACTTTCTGTAGGCCCATAACAGTGGTGGGTTGCTCCCAGTTAACGCCGGTTCGTGCGATCCGGTAGCAGTGATGCTGTGATGTCACTGAACTGGTTCTCCGTGACTGGGAGCTGGGGCCACCCGCGCGCCTGTACTTACTGTTCTCTGCAATCTGTGCATGCGCAGAACGCTTTTATGAGGGTTTTTCCTCAAAAAAAGTTACTGTGCATGCGCAGAGCGCCCGTTCGGTGTGTGCCGAGCACGCGCAAAGCGCGTGCATTGTCAGAAGCAGTAGTAAAGGTAAGTAAAACCCACCCCTGGCCCATAAGTATGTTTACTTTAAAACATCTTTAAATCATCTTGTGGTTGAAAATGAATGTTTTAGAAGAGTGATCTCTTCTTTTTTTTTCAAATTCAAAAGCATGTTGCATAGAATTTTGGTGATGAAAGATTCTCAAGCTTCTCAAGAGATGAAGAATTCTCAATGTTTTACTACAGCAAAGCATCTTTCAAATTATTCGCATAATACTAATACTGCAGTAAACACATCCATTTTCTTCTTCCCAATATTCTATTTCCATGATCAATTCTGTTGCAATTCTAGAAATCTGTTGTAGTTTGCCTGAATATTTTGACAGATCGGTTTCCCAGATTATGACATAGTATTTAAGGTGAGACTGACTAATGAACAATAGAACAGATATATTATTTTAACAAGAATTTGTATTTATTCAATTTAAAATTGCATTTGCTTTTTTAGTAGCGATATTTTATTGTTGACTTATGTTCAGTTTATAAGCTCCTACAGTTCCAGGATGCTTTACACATGACTTACTATCAAGCTAAATATTCTCCAAATTACATATTTATATTTGATTTTTCTTAACTGAAGAACTTCTCATTTAATTTTATTGCTATTATACAGATACAATAAAAGACTATTAATTTTTTTTAATTTTGGTAAGTGTTATTCAGGATGCTAAGAAAAAGTACTTCTTCATACAATACATAAACTATGGGATCAACTGCCATCAGATTTGTTGATAGATAGACAGATAAGGCTTATAATAAAATTTCATAAATTCATTGAGCATAAGGTTCTCAGTAGATAACTGATGGTCTGAATTAAAGGCAGCATGTCTTAAACAGCAGTAATTAGGAAGTAAAAGTGAAAAAGATTATTGTCAATGTGTCTTGTAACCATTTGCTTTATAATAAAAATCTAAAAATTATAACAAAATATAAAAGCAAAGTAGATTAAGGAAGAAGGCTTCCTGAATCTGATCACTTCCAGATGGGATGAATCTGAAAGTTACCTAGTTGAGGATATCACCTGATACTATTAAGATAGGTGATGGTTTTTGAAATCTAAAATTGTTTGGTTTGGTTTGATTTGGTTTCCTTTCATCCTAAAAAGAATCTGTGGAATATTTCTTTGAGCCTTTCAACATTCTGCTTTCCTTGTGTATCATGACTTCTTGTTTACAATTATATTCCACAGAAGTAACCCTTCAACAAATGTGAGGAATGGAAGAAAGTATCTGGTCAAATTTACAACATTATTTAATGCATTTGCATATGCCGACAAGGATATTGGTTGGACTGACAACCTCTACTTCTTGACACGTTCTTCCTATGAGATAACTCCAGGACAGTTAACTAATTCCATCATTCAGGAACCCCAAAATATGAGAATCAATATCTTTTTCTGAGTAGCAAAGTTCAGCCCCTCATAATTCATACTGCCACTTAACTAAAAATCTGGGATGCCTTTTCATATACAAGAATACAGTATAGTTTCCCATAATTCTCAGAAACTAAGGAATACTCAGTGACCTCACAGTCTTGGCACATTCATCTTAGCAAGGTGCTGAGGGCTATGCTTAATAAATTCAGATTCCATATTGATACTCCAATTAATTACCATTGTGGTAATTAATTCATAAAAACAAATTAATTATGGAACTGAGCCAATAGACTCTGCCCATTCTTCTGATAATCATAATTACTGCAATTTAAGTTTTATAATTTTCGTAAGATACCAGGCAACTCGTTTTTGTTCATTGAATTCACCGAACAAAAATGAGTGTGTATGTATGTATGTTTGTGTGTGTGTGTGTGTTGATAGCCAAGGAGTTCTTGCAGGACAATCATATTCCAAGGAAGTTTGCACTTAGTAACAATAAGGGTATTTTATCAGCAAAGAGGAAGCTTTTACAAGATTTCTGAAGGACTGGGATCAGAACCAACTTCAGTATTCTTGTCTTACAATACAGTAGAGATTCACAATTATGCTCTAAGGCCAATTTTTACAATTTAATTAAAACTTAACTATGATATCATTATGTTAACTGGAAGAAAAGTTTATTATTATTTTAATCATGTTTGCTTTTTAATCAATTATGAAACTACTTTTCCCTCTGTACCTCATTGTGCATACTTTCTTCTCTTCATATAGTTCCCTGTGTCTCTTTCGATTTCAATTTGAGATAATTCTTTGATCTCTAACTTTTAGTAGTGTAGCGCATCTGGATTTCTTTTTCCTTTCGTTTACTGCATAACCAACAGTTTACACTTCATTTCTCAGTTACTCATTTTTTTCTATTTCAGTTCATCCTTGTCTAGCTGAACTATAAGTTATTTTTAACTTATAGCTCCTTTTGTCCTACCTTTTTTTGACTCCCTCTTCCTGAAACGATTACAACACATATTGTTACTATTTTTCTAAGTAATTTATAAATTGAGGATATTACAGACAACCGGTAATAGATTTTTGATCTGTTTCAGCTAAAAAAAGTTGGAAACGACTTCCTGCAATTTCTGTAAGTAAAATATAGCAGAGTAGATATTGTTGTACTTTAAATTAACAAGTACAATATGTTCTTGTTGTTAGTTGCGAAGTGGTGTCTGACTCATTGCGACCCCATGGACAACGTTCCTCCAGGCCTTCCTGTCCTCTACCATCCTCTGGTGTCCGTTTAAGCTCATGCCGACTGCTTCAGTGACTCCATCCAGCCATCTCATTCTCTGTCGTCCCTTTCTTCTTTTGCCCTCAATCTTTCCAGGCATTAGGCTCTTCTCCAGTGAGTCCTTCCTTCTCATTAGGTGGCCAAAGTATTTGAGTTCCATCTTCAGGATCTGGCCTTCTATAGAGCAGTCAGGATTGATCTCCTCTAGGACTGACCGGTTTGATCGCCTTGCAGTCCAAGAGACTTGCAGGAGTTTTCTCCAGCACCAGAGTTCAAAGGCCTCAATTCCCATGGATAGGCATGAGCAATAAATCACTTTAAATTAAAACCTCACCTGTGATCCTGGTCTTTCCTGCAGGATGCTTCTTTTCTCATTCTGCTGTCACGTCCGTGTCAGTGCAATGTTTTTCTCATTCACTGAACAAACCAGGAATCACTTAAGGCACTCAGCAAATGAAGTTTTAAGTTCATAATGAGGGGGTTCAGGTTTCTGAAGAGAGGCCACGTTCAAACACACATTAGGCAACAACAGTGCTGGAGAATCTTGACCTAATGAAGAGCATTTTGAAGAACGTGGACCAGATGTTTCTCTCTGATCCTTCCCACCGGTTAGAGTAACTCCATAAAAGTTGAACAGCCTGCCCATTACGATCATGAGGTAGGAGATGACCAGGCTGAGCCCAAGGGTGTGGTCAAACACATCATCAGTTTAGAGTTACTACCACCCCAAAAGAGACCTAAGTCCAGCCCTCCTTGAAGTCCATTGACTCTTATCTGGTGCCAATTTGCCTTGACCATTAGTAGATCAGATTATTGCGTATAAGTTGCACTGACTAAACTTGTAGTGCTTTTGAACTCTATCCTGGCTCCTGATTTCTTGCATCTGACACATGAATGGTTATAAAATGGACTGATCACATGACCAGCCTGAATTTATGACTTTATTGTGGTGGTGATTCAGTTGTTAAGCAAGCCAATGGTTTGCTATGGGCGTGGTTTTCCTGAAAACCAGTCGTATAAGTGCCGTTGTTGGGCAAAACCGTCATAAAACGCAGTCATGTGACCCCAGGACACTGCAAATGGCTATAAATGCAGCCATGTTGCTGAGCACTGCAAGTTCGGTCATGTGACCGTGGAGGGGGCCTGATTTTTGAAACATCAAATTTAGGTCGTAAGTCCCCTTTTTCGGGTTGGTTGTTAACTTTGATCAGTCGTAAGTCGAGGACTACGTGTGTGAGGGTCAGTTTCCTGAGGAACTTTTGGATGGGCTGGGGCAACCTTTGTGCACTGTTTCTTGGTATTTATTTGTATTTATTTGTATTTTTTTTTGCCTCTGAGGGCTCATGGCTGGCGTTCCAAGTGGCATCACAGACCACTTGTTTTATTTTTGGTCATGTGGGGCAGTTCCTTATACTCTTTGTGCTTAGATATGCAACTGTCCTGCTACAAAGCACAATCTGAGGGGCCTCCAGAAGCCATAAAATGGTATCGGGGCTCCAGGTTTTACAGCCCGTTATTTTTAATGCTTAACTTGGATTTTACTTCCTTTCTAAAAAAAGCAAAGAGAAAGGCATTGCGAGTCTGATTTTTAATCCCCTAAGGGAAAATAAAAACAAAATATATGGACAATACAGATTCCTACTATTTAAGGCTTAAATCTTTACTATAGCAGTGAAGAATCTATTTGTCAGCCAATCTTTGGGGGGGGGGGGGTTCCCATTTTTGCATTACTGATTGCAAACCGTGATTCTCTCGACTTGCAAAGGAGCATTACTGGTTTCATCTGATGAAGGAAGGAATTAATTTTACGTAAAAGTCTTCTGTTTCTTTAAATAGACCGTCTAGGAAATAAAGGGCAGAGGACATTAATCCTGCCCCAGAGTCCTTGGCAGCTTCTTATCTCTATGGTGCAATTCAAGAGTTTCCCTACGATCAATTGGCCTGGCCCGTCTTGGCTTCTAGTGGCCTCCTGTGGACATTTTTCCACCACACCTTGGCACCGTCCCCCTCTCTCTCCCCCCACCCCGATTCCCAAGTCACATTTTGCTCCCTGACTAACCCCTGTGGTGCTGTGTGAACCCAGCAGTACGGATGAGGCGCTATCCCTGGAGGACAAAGATCTGAGGGACCGGGAGAGGCGGATGGCCAATAATGCAAGGGAGAGGGTGCGCGTACGGGACATTAACGAGGCCTTTAAAGAGCTGGGACGCATGTGCCAGATGCACTTAAAAACAGACAAAGCACAGACCAAACTCATCATCCTTCAGCAAGCAGTACAAGTCATTCTAGGCTTGGAACAGCAAGTACGAGGTACGGCGCTAGGGGTGCCCCACCACCCTGAGGTCATTCTCTTGCATGGGTGGGAGGCTGTCTCTTTCTGGGATGTCCCCCACGTGCCCTTCTTCGCATGAGTGTCTTCTATGCCTGTCCCTTCCATCCTTTGCTCGGGGCGCTAAGCGGAGCGGTTTTGGTTGCAACATCTTCTTAGGTTTTGCTTTGCTTTATTGCTCTGTCGGCTGCACGTGGACCACTGCGGAAATGATCCTCAAAGGACTGAGGATCATTCTGTGTCTAGAATGAAGGCTAAACAGCCCATGACTCTTCAGAGGTGGGAGTACAGAGTCTAAGCATATCGAGTTCAAACTTACTATCCAGAGCAAGCTGTTGCCTGCTTACAGGCTAGCTGATCTCTAGGTGGCAGCAAAGCGTGAGAATTGTCTGGTTTCTCTTTGCTGCCATCTACTGACCATCTCATTGATAGCAGCCAAAAATCTAGTAGCGGCAGCCTTACTGCAACTCCCCCAAATCCTGCTGTTTCCCTTGCTGGGATACTTTCTCTCACTTGAGCAGCATGTATATTCAGCCTCTGTTTTTCTACTCCTATGCTTCTTGGGGAGGACAGCAGAAAGACCATGGTCATTGCAAGATATTTTACCCCTATCTAGGTTTTCTCCTCCTTCCCATGGCGCGTGTTTTTTTCTTCTCTTTCTCCCAGAACGCAATCTGAACCCTAAAGCAGCTTGCTTGAAACGTCGTGAAGAGGAGAAAGTGTCTGGCGTGGTGGGTGATCCCCAGATGGCACTTTCGGCATCTCATGCAGGCTTAGGAGATGGGCACAACCCCGTGGGACATATGTAAAGGTACTTTCTGCTGGGACTGGGATGGGACTTTTCCTGAAAATGGAGTATACAGCTTTATGAATGAATGAATGAATGAATGAATGAATGAATGAATGAATGAATGAATGAATGAATGAATATTTATTTGCCACCTGTCTTGCTACAGGTGACTCTTATCACATTAAAAACAATAAAACCACAAGAAAGAAATATTATTGATAACAGTACAAATACAAATTGTAATTAGCAATAGCAATAGCATTTAGACTTGTATACCGCTTCATAGTGCTTTTACAGCCCTCTCTAAGCGGTTTGCAGAGTCAGCCTATTGCCCCCAACAATCTGGGTCCTCATTTTACCCACCTCGGAAGGATGGAAGGCTGAGTCAACCT
>JANHFM010010157.1:221481-232173 GCA_032468115.1 Grayia smithii
AACTGTCCATGGGGTTTTCATGGCAAAGATACTGGAGTGGGTTGCCATTTCCTTCTCCAGTGGATCACATTTTGTCAAAGCTCTCTACTATGACCTGTCCGTCTTGGGTGGTCCTGCACAGCATAGCTCATAGCTTCATTGAGCTACGCAAGCCCCTTCGCCATGACAAGGCAGTAATCTATGAAGGGGGCAACCTCTATATTTTTATTATAAACAATGTAAAAATACTGAAAGTGGCAAATAAGGATTGCATCAGAATTAACCTCCTTTTGAACCCAGGATATATTTTACTCACTTTACTCTATGGGAAAAACAAACAAACCCTGAATGATCACTGCCCAAGTTGCCATGTTCAGCTGGAAGCAGAAAGCACTGAATCAAAAACAAAAAGAAAGACTTGAATCCTTGGGATGAGTTCACACAAGATATGAAGTCACAAGCTATAGTATTAGCTACATATATTGCTGCTTATAACCCATGATTAATAACTGGGCACAGGATAACCCAGCCATTGCCTAAGATCCCTGCCAGTTCAAACACCTGATTGGCCAATAAGAAATAATGTAAACAATTGTTGAAGACATACCTAGACAATTGGGCAAATAATCAAATTGTTCATGTTACAATGGCTCAGTGGTGGGTTGCTCCCAATTCTGTCCGGTTCTTTAGAACCGGTAGTAAAAATGGCGGGAGGCTCTGTCCACCCAGCCGGATGTCAGAATTGATTATCTGCGCATGCGCAGAAGCGTGCACGAGCAAAGCAAGCACATGTGCGGGGTCCCATTGTGAACCAGTAGTAAAGGTAAGTGGAACCCACCCCTGCAATGGCTGCTTAGTAATTTGCAATTGGATTGGAAATCATACATTCCATGTAGCTTAGATTTCTACCTCTGAATACCAGCATTATTTGAGCAATATTTCACCTATGCTGAGCCACATGCTGCATACATATGCTGAGTCACATATCCTACGCATATGCCTTTGGCTTCCCACTTAAACAGCTGCAACAAATTTTACATTGCAGACCCAGAAATTTTGAGCCTTGTCATATTTCATTGTGCAGACTGAACAAACTGTCAAAGAATTAAAGGGACATACAGGATTTAATCTGGGCCAGGGTTAAACCACAAAACTGATGTCAATTCATGGGCTGAGCCCCCAAATACATGAAAGAACAGAGATGTGTTTCTAAACATGCAGAGTGCCTTTCGCTCACCACTGAGTATCTGCAACAAGCCCCTCATACATCTGGGAATAGGGGCCAGTATGATATCTCTTCTGGAAGACTCCTCGTCAGAAGACGAAGAAGAACTGGACATGCCACAGGCTTTGCACGGCTCAGGGACAGATGTGCCACAGGCTCCACACGGCGCAGCTCCAGGCTCAGACCACCAGGAGGCAGATCGTCCCTCTCCTGGGTCAGAAGGAGAAGCCGAAGCTCCACCAAGCCCTAGGGAACATAGGCATTTGCAGGTTCAGTACCACAGATGCAGCACACATCCAAGAACAGGTCTCCTGTACAAGAATGGAGCCACAGTCACAAGGAAGAATTACTTCTGTTGGATGTAATGGCCAGCACTGGGACATTGGCAGACACTATAGATGGAAAGAATGTTTTTGAATATTTAGTGACCAATACAGCCATTCTACTTGCCTACTTGGCAATATAATCATTCCAAAGGCTTCGGTAGAGCAGATATTGTTTTCAGGTCTACCACTATTAACATTGTGAACAGGGGATGAAAAAAGATATTTCAGGTAGGTTATTTCTATCATCTATCTTTCTTTTAATCACACCTGTTTATCATTGCAAAAAATCAGTTTGATGTAAGTAAGGTTAAACACCTGAGCCAGAAACCAGGTGATGGTGGCATCCAGTCCTGCCTTCAGCGTGAACTCTGCTGGGTGATTTTTAAGTCAGACATTCTCTCTCAGTTCTAGCAAGAGGTTTGGCAATGCCAAACTACTTCTGAAAACAAAAACTGCATCCAGGCATTGCCAGGAGTCAACACTGATTCCCAAATGCACACACATACAAAACCACTTTCTTTAAAAGAAAAATAAATGATGTGAATTATAAAGAATGGAACCCCAGCATATCTTTTTACACAACAGGGTAACTATACTGCCAACTTGTATACCTGTTATAAAACAGACTTTTGTCTACCTCATTCCTATGTTCCTTAGCATTTTAACTTACGCACTTTGGTTAGAAAGTTGGTTTTTATTTTTTAATTGTGTTTTATTTTTAAATATAATTAGTTTACTTTTTTCTAGATCTATGAACCACTCCAAAAACATATGTTAGTGGGTAGCCATATAAATTCACTAATAAATAAATTGTGCCTTCTGTGTTTATCAGTGACTTTTGATTCTTGCAGGGAGCTGATTCTTTTAGTTCTGGAATCTATAAAATTAAATATCTTAAGAAAAACTTCATCTTTTAAATAAGTGTTGAAAGACATTTCTCAAATCTATGGAAATTCTGAAAGGCACAAAATGTAGCAATGCTTGTGCATCCTATTTGTAGGCAGCAAAAAGGATGCCTTTCTACAATTAAGTCTTCATCATGAAAATTGGTTGGAAAATGGCATGGCAACTCTGAGAGAATTAACTAGAAGAATGTTGATTTTTTTTTCTCCTTTGTCAGGAAGGTGGGGGGGGGGAAGAAGATTCTCAGTAGCATTGTCCTTGAGCGTCCTTTATCAGCTTTTTACATGCAGTGCAGTGGGTAGGAACAGACTGAGAAATCCCCAAATGATTTTTGTTGATTTCATTTCTTCTTTCCTTCCCCACCCTTCATTCCAGTGAGTCCACTAACACAAAAAGGAAGAGAAAAGACATTAAAAGATGGAATTTTAAATAGCAACAGAAGCTAATAACCATTTTATCTATCTGAAAAAAGTGAATATGAAGGAGGAATCTTAAACAGAGTTCTGAGTACAAGTACCTGAACATTTGTGTTTTATTTTTTTGCAATCTGCCTGTTACAAATTTTAAGTCTGCTTATTCGGAGTATGACATTTCCTTAGCCTTCTTGTTTATTTATATACTGCCCTTGCCCTGGGGACTTTGGTGCAGCATATACTATATGAGAAAGGTTTTCTGATGCCATCTTTGGAGCAACAACCTTGTGAATTAAATAGGTTATGAAATAATGATTCATTCAAGGTCTGCCAGTATATACAAATCCTATGAATGGGTAGATTTAAAGAGGTAAGTTACAGGCTGATTTACATACTGCACAAACACACAGCAAACTGTTTAACATGTAGACCCTTAGTTGAGGTATGGCACAATAATGCTCTCTAAAGCATCTGGCACATTGGCCGCATGCTGAGACATCTGAATAAATGGAATTATTGTTTTCCCTAAAAACTTTTCCAATGTAACCCATCCCATTTATAACATGGCACAACTAGGAAAAACTAGATTGAGCCAAAGGGTTGCCAGGAAGGTGGGTTTATCCCAGGGGTGAAATCCAAAATTTTTCCTACCAGTTCTGTGGGTGTGGTGTTGCAGGGGAAGGATATTGCAAAATATCCATTCCCACCCCACTCCAAGGGAAGGATACTGCAAAATCTCCTTTCCCTCCCCTCCTGGGGGAAGGATATTACAAAATATCCATTCCCACTCCACTCTGGGGCCAGCCAGAGGTTGTATTTGCTGGTTTTCTGTACTACTCAAAATTTCCACTACCGGTTCTCAAGAACCTGTTAGAATCTGCTGGATTTCACCCCTAGTTTATCCACTCATTAACTTCTGATTTCAGTATTTTTATTTGATATGCAATTATATCTATTTTTTCTATAACAGAGCTGAGAAAAATTGACTGAGCCAGGTTCAACCAGTGAGCTTCTGTGACTGAGAATACATAAACAGCATCTTGCTAGATTGGATCCCTGGTCCATCTAGTCCAACAGTCTGTTCTCACAGTGGTCAATCAGCCACATAAGGAGGCCCATTAGTCTTCCAGCAGATGACTTGCCATCCAGATGATACTGCCATCCAGGCTAATTCCCATTGATCCCCATATCTTCCCTGAATTAATCTGTCTCTTTTCTGAAGCCAGCCAAGCTGTAGCCAGCACCACATCTCATGCTAGTAATTTCCAATGTTTGATTAGAACCTGTGTCTCCCCAATTTTATTCCAATAACTTAACTACAGCCATGGTGATGCAGTGATTAGAATGCAGTATAGCAAGTTAACTGACTGCTCACTCCACGAGTTTGATCTTGACCGGCTCAAGGTTGACTCAGCCTTCCATCATTCCAAGGTCAGTAAAATGAGGACCCAGATTGTTGGGGGAAATATGCTGACTCTGTAAACCGCTTAGAGAGGGCTGTAAAGCACTATGAAGCGGTATATAAGTATAAGTGCTATTGCTAATGGAGGCAAAGCTTTAAAACATAATTACATATGAATCAGAAAGCATAAACAAAATATATAGGGCCTATAATAGGTACTACTTAAAAATAATATAGTATATAGTATAACTGCTGTTATGTATTGATATGTGCATGTTTGTCTGTGTAAGTATATATATAAGACGTATATTCCTAGATCCACATATACTGCTAATGTGTGTTTGACAAAAAAGTATTAGAAAATCTTTTACTTACAGGAATATAATTCAATTCAACCTTTTTTTGTTTTTAAGGTGCAGTGATTTCAGCATCTAAAATGTAACTTCAGGCACTCTGAAAAGAAACAGGTTAAAATCTCTTTCAGTAATAATTGCTATTTCAGATTTAATTAAAAATTAAACTTTCATAATGTTTCACCATCCAAAGCAATGCATTATCAGTCAAGCATAGCTCTTTTTTTTTAGTTAGAAAAGCTCTTTCAGAGCAGTTTGTAATGAAGAAAGGAAATAAAGAAGACACTTCAGAGTAGAAAAATATAGCTCTGAAATAAAGGTTTGCAAATAGCATTCTGAAAGGGAGAGGGGGAGAGGGGAACATTTCCCGAATCTTTATATCAACAGCTAACTTATTAAAATAATAGGCATTATAGTTTTTTTTTTTAAAGATGAATTTACATATGCATGATTGGGGGAGAAATGAGCAACACACACATACACAAGAATTTAGGACAAAATTGCAATGAAAAAGGAACTGCACTTTTATACAGTTATATGCACTAAATGGGAAATCTTCAGAGTTTATTGATGTATTTCTGTCTTCAGAGCTCCTAAGGCAGATTACATTCACATTTTTAAAATTATAGTATATTTAACTAGAAATACTTGCACAAGATTGAAAAACAAAATGTAATGCACAATTTTATTCTAAGCAACTGTTTAAAAATCTCTTTTCTCAGACAAAATTATGTAAAATCTATGTAAGAAAGCAAAGGAATAAGCAAAAACTACTTACAGTTTGGGAAGGTAGATGTTGTGCTTATATAATTGCAGGAATAAAATATTGTGGCTTTTTAAAAAAAAATTAAATATACAATACATTGGTGAAATAGGGGTGTCAAAGTTTCAGGGTTGTTATGCCATTGTAGGCACAGTGCTGCATAGTTTTACAGATACAATGATACATGTAAAGCAGCAAAGCAAGAATAAAAACCAGAAATAAAACTATGTTGTCAAAAACAAAATCCTACTTGATTTTTACTATAGGCAACTCAACAAAATGTGACACCAGTTATTTACAAATATTGAAACATAAATTTCCCCTTCAAAATAAGCATGATATATATAATCAGTTCATATAGCCAAAGAGATTTTGGGATATGTAGAGACAGCAACAATAAAGTCGGTAGGACATTACAATATACACCCATTTAAAAATCAATTATTTGGTTTTCACTACACATAAAGATAGCTCCCGTGAAACAATATATCTAGTATCACATGAATCTTATATAGAATCAAATTTAAACTTGGAAACTGTGCCTTCAATCATGTGTATGTTGATTTAGTTCTGAAAATCCACTCTGCCACCTACAATATTGTGTAAAGATAACTGGTAATAGTCAATTTATAATCACCACTGCAAAATTTTCTCTTCATATTTTGCATTATTTGAGTGAGCTTAGATAATTTAGAATATTCAAAAAATATAGTATTTTTTGTATTTTGCCAGAGATAATATAAATATAAGTGACGAATTTCATTATTCCTATTTAGTTACTGATGCCTATAAGTTTATAGACTAGTCTTACACATGCTAGGAATTTGTGCACTATGTATATGTATCTTGCCCATACCCGCAAATACAAATACATTTCCCCATGCAAGATTTTATCTTCAGATTAACTGCATTTCTGTAGTAAGCTAAAGAACTGTTAGGAATCAAATGAATACTTAATATGTACTTCAATCTGAAGAGAGATACTGAGATTTGCCTTTCATTCATTCATTCATTCATTCATTCATTTATTTATTTATTTATAAAACTTATACGCCACTCTTCTCCCGAAGGACTCGGGGCAGCTCACACAATTTAAAAACAACAATAACAAATCACTGATTAAGAATTAAAATAGCAAATTTAAAATCAATTAACAATTAAAATATTTTAAAACCCCATCAAGTCAGCCAATTTGTTGGAATAGCCACGTCTTAAGGTCGTGACAGAAGGATCGGAGGTCAGGGGCCGTCCGGAGCTCAGTGGGCAACCCATTCCAGAGGGTCAGTGCGTCCACTGAGAACATCCTCGCTCTGGGGGCTGCCAGCCGACATTGTCTAGCCGACGGGGCCCTGAGGAGGGCAGCCCTAAAATTTGTCTCCAAATTTTCTCTCTATTATTTATTATTTTATCATAGAAAATAAAATACAAAACAGGAAAACAAACAAACAAAATTACATTTAAGTCTAACAACGACAAAAAAGAAAAAAAATGGTGTACAAAAAAAGTGGAAAAAGAGAAAAGAATTAAATTTAACATGTAAGATCTAAATGTCTCTAAATTTCAATTAGATATTATAATTTCCTTATATTTAGGCAGATGCATTCATTAGTGGAAAAGCAAGATATAAACTGAATAAATACATTTTTGCATATGAGCTGATCATTCATAAAATGTCCTAAAGTTTTTGGAGCTTGCCCTTGATTAATTTTGTAGCCTTTCCACCCTTATGCAAGTCGATCCCATCTAAAATTCTAATAATATAAAAGAGGAAAATCATAAAGATTAAAATGATACACAAACATATCACAGTAAATGGCAACAGAAAAAGGGGTACAAATTATATTTGAACAGTTGTTTATTAAGATATTGATATTCCATCAATAGCCAATTAAGTTTCTGTCTTCTACAGAATAACTATGAAAGGTGCACATTTGATGATTATTGATGAAAATTAGCAAAAGAAAGATCTAATTTAAAAGTGGGCTGGATCATGCTGAGACCTGCAGAAAAAAGAAATAAAGAAAAATACCATAAATGGATTCCCAGGAGAAAAAAAATATTGGCACTGATTCAGAATGCTGTTGATTTCTCCAGTCTAAGCCCACTTCCGTTCTTTCTCCTGAACACATGACCTAAAACACAGCATATGTGCTTCCCAATGTACTCCTACAAACATTCACACATAGCCACAACATCAGTGGGAAGCAGAAATGTTCACCCAAACACCTACACAGATGCAACAGTAACTTCTGTTAGAGTTTTTGATTACACAAAGAAAATACTAAAATCTCCAATGGCCACTTCTGGTAAATTGGTAAAAGCTTTACATATGTTCTGTACCTTGTTAAAATATTCATGTTATATCAACACTAAAACCCAACTTTTTAATAATAGGATTTTTAAAATAATTGAAATTATTTCTATTCACATACTATTTCTAGTGATAGCAATAACATATATAAAAAATACAGTATCATGGGTACTGTTCTCATTTATTCAGACTAAAATAACTTTTATAAAGACATTAATTATAACAAAAGGTCAAGTTAGTAAATACCATCACCGGAAGAATGGGTAGTTTGGTAAGGATAGCTGTACTGACTATTGGCAACTGATTCAGTAATTTATGATATCTCTGTATTTTTCAAAATTAATAATAGTATTATTCTCTTGTCTTGGTGATCAACAAATCACAACAATGTGGATTTGCAAATGCTTATTCCATTTATAATATTTATAAATATTCCAGTTAATATTTTACATTTAAAAAACAATGTTTTATATTTATATTATACATACACATACACACTTTTAGCATTAAATAACTACCATAGACCATACAGTTCCCAAAACAACAGCCCCATTCCCAGTTTTTGCTATCATACATCATCTTTTTATGTAGCTTTGTTTTAAGGTATTTATTTTTAAATACTCTTAACTCCAATAAATTATTAATTAGGTATTTAAACAATAAGTAAAAAGAGCTAGAGGAACAGAATTAGGATGCAAACACAGAATAAATGAAGACTCTAGCATGTACAGTTTTGTTACCATAAGTATCGTAACTTACTCTTTCTGTTTTTAAAAAAAAAGAAATAAAGAATTTTACTGAAGAGTCCAACTATTGAAGCATTGGCAGAAGAATCTTTTTAAAGTTTAATGTATGTGTTGAAAAATTCCAGGGCTGGAATTTTAAAATATACTAAATTATTCTTATAACTGCTGATTAAATGGGCTAAGAATTTTTCATAATACCTCTTGACACTTCCCTCGTACACAGGGTGATGACGAAAAATAAGCTGGCTACAGAAAAACTATAGTATTCCAGTATTCCAACTGTTTTCTTGCACAAGCTGTCCCTAGATCCTGTTTATGTTCCTAAAGAACGGGAACAGTTGACAGCATGCAGCTTTTGAGAGGCCTTGCACAAATATTTTTTTTTTAACTAAAGATATAAAAAATTTTAAGCTCGGAGTCTGAGTCTTCAGTTCATCGCAAATTTGCTTATATTCTTCATGTCTTCATAATATGTTCTCCAATTTCTCAAAAGTTGCAAGTGCCCTGATTTTTACAACCTCCCTTTATATAGACTGATATTATCTCCCATGCTTCAAATTACTACCAAAAAGAAATAAATGTGAGTTAATACACAGGGGCTGCAATTCTTTTACATGCATTCTGTTCCAATATAAATAAGTATTTCTGTAACAATCAGTCTTCAGTAGGAAACTGGGTGGATGAAGGAAATGTGGTGGATATAAATTGTTTGGATTTTGGCAATGCCTTTCACATTGGTTCAACCAAGGAAATGTACACTGAACGCAATGTAGAAAAAAGGATCTGACAACAGGAACATGAATTATATTAGTTGAAAATTGAGGAAAAATGTAATTGGAAATCACCATTAAGGCAATGAGTGTACTTCATTTTCATCAGCGAAATCTAGAAAACAATTCAAATTAAGGAGTTTTATAACTTAAACTACTGCATGAAAGATATATTTGTATGAAAAGTGCCAAAAAAATAAATGATAAAATCACTGTTCTTTCAGGATAGGCCTTAGCTTTTTATGGAACATCTGTTTTTTGTTACATTTTAGTACTGAATTAGGTTAAAATATCTTTAATTGTTTCTTGTCTAAAATGTCCTTTCAAAAAATGAAGATTCCTTTAATATTTCTTAATATTCTGTAGCAGAATGGACTATAATACTGATGGATGAATAAATAAATAACATTTATGCTGCAACATTTATGCCGGCCACTTCATCTAGTTTATTTGGAATTTCTCCAAGGAAAAATATTCATTAGAATAGGGCCATACTACTGCTTTTTCCTTTACTGACAAAATGGAAATTTGTACTTAAAAGTTATTCGGATATATGAAAATTTTTATAATACATTTTCCATTCAAAAAAGCAGGCCTTAACCCTCTTTAGGCACAGAATCATATAAATAAAATAAGAGAATAGAGAGATACAAATGTCACATTCTGTCATGCCCCTTTATGGGTTTTTTGAATTTCTAAATGGACTTCAGAATTTCTTTACTTTTACACAGTGTACATTTTTATGGTGGCCATTATGTATTTTTTTTAATTTAAAAGCTTAATGCACGGGTGTCAAACTCAATTGTGTCATGTAATGTATCATGATAGTTTTTACCTTTGCAGAGCTGGGGTGGGCGTGGCCTATGCATGACGCATCTGGCCCGTGGGTCGCCAGATTGACAACCTTGGCTTAAGGCATTAATTTCTTAGCCAGAATCTAGGCACTTTCTTCAATCATTTAGACATGGCTTGATTTCCAACAGGTCTAGGTTCTGTTATTTCAGCAATAGCTTTCCATGAAACAGCAAACTGCCTTCCTGTTTTGAAATTTCCCATATAATGTCTCATTGCCATATGTCAAAAGTTTCACTTTTACAGGCTAAACATTTAATAATTAAAATGCATGAAAATGTACATGATTTGATTTTTATAATTTTGATTCTTCTTGGGAAACAAGCCAGCAGAATTTTAAGGTCTAGGGAATAATTTTGCAAATTGTGAACTTTTTTAAATATTGTCATTCCAAATTTTAATACATCTTTAAACTCCAAAGAAAATAAATAACAAAGGTTAAAATTTTTAATTCGGGTTTTTAAGGGGTCTGGGATTTTAAAGGGACCCGGGAGGGGGGGGTTATTTAATAATTTTGCAGGGTGTGGGGGTTCCCTGTTAGGCCCTCAGTTAAGCCAGTCTGAAGATTGCGGCGGGAGGGACGCGGGCGGGGAGGTGTCTGAGATCAGGTGCCCAGAGGGCCACTCCATCTCGGTTGTTGTTGGGAGAG
>JANHFM010010157.1:240268-252768 GCA_032468115.1 Grayia smithii
CTAACAACTACAACAGAGCTCAAACTTTCTGTTGTTAAGAGAGACGTTGGTTATGTGAGTTTTGCCCCATTTTACGACTTTTCTTTCTGTGGTGGTTGTGGTTAATTAAGTGAATTAAGTGGGAGTCACCACAACATGAGGAACTGTATTAAAGGGTCGCGGCATTAGGAAGGTTGAGAACCACTGCTGTAGACCATTTCAAGCTGTGGATAATGGGCCACTGTTCTAAGGGTTCCTACAGGGCAGCTCGGCCATCAACAGGCACACAGAGAGAAGCAATATTTACACATCTTTCCAAAGTTATGTCTATAGAGTCATCCAGGTCATGGTTCTCCCAAAGAGGCAACGGGTGACTTTAACTACACTAATATCAACTGGGAGACAAATTTTGCAGCAAGTGGGAGATCAGACAGGCTCCTGATAAAGGAACTAGGACACAGGTGTCATACTTGCCGCATCATGTGAAGTGGGCGGCTCACTCAGCCTTCGAAATAAGCACAACACGGAAAGTTTCCCTCCTAGGAAATAAGCCCAATCAACGCCTCTCTCCCCACTGAGACAGGCTGGCCCGTCTTCATCTCTTTTCAAGCACAGCCTCTTCCAAATGATCCTGTGTCTAAGATGAGCAATGCGCACTGAACTGATCTGGAGGAGGGGGAGGACTTGAGCTACCTGAGCAGGTGTGAGAGGTCAGTTCAGTGCAATTGTGCACTATGCAAGCAGCTCCCTGACCAGAGTGTGGGAGTGCCCAGTGACTGATCAAGATTCACAGTCTCAAAGGGTAAAAGCAGCCAAGCAGCCACATCTCCTCCAGGCACGTCGCCACCATTTGGGCTCTTCCCCCTCAGCCATAATTAGGGATGAGGATGGCAAGAGTCACAACTGGACTCCTAGCGGCAACCGGACTCCTCCATTCATACGAAGGGAACCTGGGCATCTTCCTCCTCACTTCCACTGGCGGCCTCCCATAAGAGAAAGGGTGGACCCACTGCACACGTGTGAAAGGACCAGCGGATGAACATAAAGAGTGGAAAGGGGTTCCTGGAGAAGATCCGCTGAGAATAAACATTACCAAAAACTGATGTGATTTGATGGATGGTGAAGGGGTTTTGTTTGCAATATCTTTTCTCATTGCAGGAATACCAACTTTTTGATTTTCCCTGCCTGAGTGGTGGCCTCTGATATTCCATCTGAAGATCCCAAAAGAAGCTGTGGAACTTTGCACCCTACATCAGGGGTGAAATCCAGCAGGTTCTGACAGGTTCTGGAGAACTGGTAGCGGAAATTTTGAGCAGTTCGGAGAACTGGGAAATACCACCTCTGGCTGGCCCCAGAGAGGGGTGGGAATGGAGATTTTGTAATATCCTTCCTCTGGAGTGGGGTGGGAATGGAAATTTCCCCTGGAGGAAGGTAAGAATGAAGATTTTGTAGTATCCTTCCCCTGTCACGCCCACCAAGCCACGCCCACAGAACCAGTAGTAACAAAATTTAGATTTCACCCCTGTTCTATTGTAATGTCTTTGTTCTATTTACTGATCAGGCAATAAAGTGAGGTACAACTAAATTTCATAATAATAATCATGTGTTCCTGATTATTAATCATCACATGATTGCAACTTTCACATTTCTTTCCATTACCATATTTTAAAGGGGTGCTAAGACTATAAAAATCACTGATGTAATGTTTTTGAATATAAAATAAGCATGCTGTAATTGGAAGTTGGGTATATCAAATCACAAAACATAAAAATAATGATGTCATGTGTACTGGAGCAGATAATGGCATGTTACCTGCTTCCTAAAATGATATGATAGTTCAAAAGTTATTAAATAAACACATACAGGAATCTGGAAGTAAGTCCCACATTTTGTCTCTGCAATAGGTCATTAGCTATATACAGGAGTGGGTTCTACTTACCTGTCCTACCAGTTCTAAAGGTGCATGTGCTTTGCGCGTGGTTGGGGGGCATGGAGCGTGCATCCAGCACATGTGCGTGTTTGCATGCACGCGCACTGAACAGGCGCTCCTGCGCATGTGCAGAAGCTTTTTTTGGCCAAAAAAGGTCAAAAAAGTTTTCTTCGTATCCGTACAAGCGTGCTCCACGCGCTCCATGACAGGCCGGTAAGTACGGGCGTGCGGGGGGGGGCCCGGTCCGGGACACGTAGAACCGGTTCAGTGACATCACAGCGTCACTGCTACCAGATCGAGCGAACCGGACCGAACCGGGGGCAACCCACCACTGGCTATATAGTATGAACCTGTGTAATGAACAGACTTTGTAATGGTTTGCAATAAGCACAAAGTTTCGTATGTATCATCTCATTTTGCTTGTGTAGAAGCCAAAACATATATACATGGAAATACTTATTTCCATTTAGATATACATATTGTAAAGCACATCAAATATGTTATTGGCCACGCCGTAATGCTGAGGTTTGCATAATGACTAGATTGCTGTGGTTAGAATACAACCTTTTTAAAAAGGAGAATGCTAAACTTAAAATTCATTTATACATTTTAAAACAGAAGATGGCAGTTATAAGCATGTAAATAGTGTTAAGTGTCTGCTGATTCATACAACTTTTATGCATACTTTCAACTTTACTGTATCACTGTAAATTTCTGAGTTTGTAATGTAATGCTAAACAAAATGAAACTAAACTCTCCTAACAATGAGATGTCCTTTATGTTAAATTTCATTATATCTATCTATTGAAAAGTAAAATATTAAATACCATTTGTACATTGCCTTCTACTAACATTCTACTAGATGGAAACCCAATAAGGATATTAAGATAAATGATATCCTAATACTGCTTTCCAAGACAAGCAATTAAAACTATTACATTTAAACATTTTTACAATATTTAAATATCTTGAAAGTACTTTAAAATCACTTTAAGAATACTGAATCTAATTGTGATTTGAGAAAAGAGACAACAATATTTTCTTTTAAGTAAAAAAGTATGAAAATATTTTCACCTCTCTATACATACAACCTACTACCTGCATGTAATGTATTTCCTTCGGAAAAAAATCCTTCAGGGTGTAGGACTATAAAAAAATATCCCTATTGATAATACTCTTAGGAGTTAATTTTTTACTGACCAATTTTGGATTTTTTAAAATATATCTGTCAATTGTAAACCATCAGTCTGTTCTGAACAGCTTTTAACACATTTAGATTTTTTGTCATAAAATATTCTATTTATTTCTCAGCAGCTGGTGTCAAAAAAGTTGTTGTTTTTAAATATTACTCTTAAATAAATAAAATCTGTTTTCATATTGTGTAAAATTAGTTTTGCCTGCTGTGAGTTTGTGGCATTATGAAGTGATCAGTTCTCTCCATGAATTATTTAAAGAAAGGCTATCAAATAAACTGATGGAGGCGTAATATAATATGTATAATTTGTATAAATCTGGCACTTGTGCATGTACACAGCATAGATCCTACTTGCTCCTTTCCCACTTGCTGTTACACTGCTTGTCCCATCTATTTTTCAAAAAGTGAGGGAACATCTTCCTTTTCTATAAATGAGAGCGTCACTTTTCTATAGAAAATGTTTCTCTGACGATACTAAATATATATTTAAATAAGTTTATTAGCCTGTTCATACAGGTAATTGTTTTTCAGCTCGTCTTCACTGGCATTAAAATCTTTATTTATCCTTTGTTTTAGTTTCTGGTTTGACAGTGCCTCATACTTTTATTAAACACTACTGGATTTGTTAGCAGTTCCTTTCAGAATTATCTTGTCTTTCAGGAAAAATGTAACTGTATAGTCATAATTATTCTCACCACATTTTTTTGAAGAACAAAGGAGTGTTGGTTTAAGGAATTTCTCTATTTTAATAAACAGAAATCTAGTATGTCATACCTCGAATACTTTCAAGGAAAAATGACACTGCAAAGGATTATACTGATAACAATTAAGCAGCAGCAGCAAAATAAATAAATGGTCATAAATTATTGTACTTAGAAAATATTGTTTTATTTATGTATAGAATTTATATGTCCATCATATTTACAAAAAACTTTGGTTGGCATACAACAATAAAAATAGAATTACATTAAAATAGCAACAAAATAGCAATCAAACATAGCTGAGGCACATCAATATATACTATACTTTGTAGTTCTCCCATGCTATTTTACTGGAACACAAACCCCTATATTACTAGGACAGCCTTCCCTTTGTTCTTTTTTATTATTCCTTGTATATTCTTTTTTCTTTATAAAGCAGCTTATAAAGTATTCTTAACTGAGGAAGTAGTGACTACAATCTGAATTCAAATTTTAGTTGTGGATAGCTAGTGCCATGTGAATAAATTATCAAAAATCTGGGACACAGTCCATAACCTGTCTTTTGTCACTGCACTTAACTTCATCATTTATGAAATACTAGAAAAGTCAACAACGTCATGTTAACAATGGTGATCTAAGAAACCTTCAAATAAAAAAGTTACAGGTTTAAAAACAGCTTCTATCCATGAGCTATCAGACCCTTAAACACAATCACAATCACTTTTCGCACATACAGAAACGTATGAGTAGTCTTCCCCCCACCCCCACCCCCCAATTACTTGTATAGGGATTATTCTACTTGTATAGGGATTATTCTCTATAATATTTATATTGTTTTGTATTTTCTGTTATGGATTGCACCAGGTTTCGTTGTATATATTATGTTCAATGACAATAAAGGCTCTACTCTACTCTACTCTACTCTACTCTACTCTACTCTACTCAAGATGCTTTATAATGCAGGTTAACAGAAGCTAAACATCTTTCTTTTTAAAGCAGCTGCGTCTGTTAGAATGTTTGCATGTTTATTGGTAATTCCAGCAGAAATAATGTCTGTGCAGGTACATGTACACATATAGAGCTTTAGATAAATTTTTGTTTCTTTTTTATTTTTGCACTTGTGAGCAAAGTTCCTCAGATGTTTCTTCTTGTTCTTGAACATTATTACGGTATTTACAATTCTAGTTATAACGGAAGAAAACCCTTTGGTGATTTATTTTTTGTATTCTGTGGCAATTAAACTTGTGTTCTCTTTTGCCTAATGGAAGGATGAGTATTTGATGATATACCATGAGTTCCTTCAATAATTGCAAAACCACCTGCCCATAACATATATTCATGGACAGTTTATGCCATATATATTTTCTTTAAAGTTCAGTAACTAATTAAGAAGAAAAATACCAAGGTACATACGTACCATTCTCAGGTCTTGAAAGTTTATTGATTCTCTTTCTTTCTTCTACTTCATTCTACTCTACCTTATAATGATCGAAATGCTGAAGAAAATGGAAGCTGATAAATACTGAGCAACATCTTGGAATTAAGATAACTAATCCAAAGAACTAAATTTTTGGAATTGTTTAAAAGGTTACACGTGAAAATAAACGGATAATAAACTATAGACTAAAAGCTCATCCTTAAAAATGATGTCCTTCCTTCTCTGTCAACAGGACAATTACCAACATACAATTTTCATATCAAAAAGTACTATATTTGAGTTTAAAGCTCCATTTTTATTTATTATATGCTTCTGTTTGTTTTGTTACACCTTCTAGTTTTCATGAATGAATGAATGAATGAGGAAGTTGAAAGTGAAGGTGAGAAGGCAGGAGAGGAGAGGGGAAAGGGGAGGAAAGGGGAGGAGAGGAGTGGAAAGGAGAGGAGAGGAGAGGAAAGGAAAGGAAAGGAAAGTAAAGGAAATGTTTTCCCTTTCTTATTGAAGTTATTCATTTTCTCCTAAGGTAAATATAACTTTAAAAAAGAAAATGACAATTTTTAAAATCCATAAACATTCAATATCTTTGGTGTTAAATTGTCATATATGCATAACCCAATTATTTATCAAATCACACAACATCTATGATAACCTAAATCTCACCTTGACTAGTTTTTCACAAAATAAAATGTACGAAACGATGTAAAGTAACATTTGTAACAGAAATATAGCATACAAATTAAACTTATAATAAATAAAAAGTGTCAAAGATAACTCTATAAAGGATTTTATAATTTAGCAACATTTTACCGAGTCATCTGAACATCCTAACAATGTAAATAGCAGTATGATCTTGAACTTGAAAAACAAGATTTAATTATATTTAAATTGAGTAAGAATCTTCTATGTTTCATACTTTTATACTTCCATTATTTTCAGTTAAGGTGCCAAACTTCTAATGGTGCTACTAGCAAACAGATTCAATTTCTCATTAACCCCCAATACATATGCAATGATCAGACTGGTTTACAACTGAATAGACAGCTAGCTGAGTCAGTATGGTACATTTTGATTATTATTCACCATAGCAACTTTTGCAAAACCCTTATTTCATTGTTCCCTTTGGATTCTTTCAAAGCTTTCGGCAGATTAGAATGGTCCTTTCTACTCAAATTGTCGACTAAACTGAACTTTGGAGAAAAAACATGAACATAATCTAGCCATTATACTGCACCTCTACTGCTGTGATCTGTTCAAATGCTTTTGACTCTCTACCAACTGAACTGCATAGCAATACTAAGCAAGGCTTCAATTCTCAACTCTACCATTTGTAACAGTCATTGAAAACCTTGCTAACTCCATTCAGAATAAGGCGAAGAAGTTCATGATTAATAAAAAGAATCATGTTATAATCTTATTTATGAATGATGTTTTATTAATTTTCTGTAACTCACAAGAAGTGATCCTGGACTTGAACAATATACTTATCGAATTTGAGGAGGCAGCGATTTTAAAAGTCAATAATGCAAAATCCAAGCTAATATTTTTTAATAGTCCAAACTGAATACAAATGACTTTAGCAATTGCCTAACTTAACTTTCATTATAACCCATCAACTCCGTGGAACGACTCTCTCAGTTCCTGTTGCTGGAAGTCATTCCATTTTATTATCTGAACTATCTGCATCAACAGGGATAAACAATCCATTTCTGAAAAATGCAGTAATGGACTGGAGCTCATGTGCTAGAAACTGGTATGCTTCTATACTGTTTTTATTCTCACTTTTTGATCATCTTCATATAAAAACTGGATATTATATATATATATAGTAATACCATTATCTGAGAAAAATTAGTACTAAGACCAAATTACTATCATCGTATAGAGAATCACTTAAGACATAACTCCAGAAAAATTTAGAATGTATAAAAATACTTCAGATTTATGTTGGAAATGTGGAGAAATTATGTTGGAAATGCTGGTAAAAGAAGCAATAAAACTGGTTCAAATACACAGTGATACAAAGAATTTTTCAGATTAATATTGAATTGAAACCAGAACTTTTATTGAGACTAATGGATGGACAATCAGAAAACAGTTAGAAAATACTGGTTTTATATATGATAATATATTATATGTTCAAAAATGGAAAGACGAAAATATCCTGAATGGAAGAATAACTGAAGATGACAGAATTAGCAGACATGGCAAAACAGTCATAGTAATGTTTTGGATCATCTGAAAGTCCTGAAATTGGTACTGCAATGATTTCAGCCCTTAGTTGCTTCATATATTTAAATAATTGTACTTGCCATTTTTCCCATCTCTCAAATAGTGCTTATTGACACAAAATCAGCGTATAAATACATTAAGAGCAGGATAAGGGAATGTATATGTCAAAAATTTAATGCAGAAGTAACTTTAAAAAAAATACAGATGATGCAGTATATTAGGCTAACAAATGGTAAACCTTACTGAATTAAAAGCCAAACAGTATTCTGTATTAAAATCTACAATTTATTTAATCCGGTTACATGGCTGTCCAGCTTGCAAGATAAGATTAAAACTGAATACAAAAAACAGGTAAAATCAGTAAAAGTAATATGTAATTGAGGCTAGGCCGCAGTTTCCAAAATTATAGAAAGCTCATCCAGCATTGGCTAGGGAAAATCATGACTTAAGGGCCAGCAGGGTCAAGCCCGACAAACCTTGGTGGAGTGGCATACTGTACTAAAGGATTAGCACTGAGACAGAAAGGCATTTCTTATGAGTTCTGTAAAATATTACTGTTTCATAGAAGAGATCCGAAGCATGTCTATACTCTCAAAACCAATAGCACATATACATTCATTTAGAAATAGTCAGTCCTGTAAGTAACTGAGCACTTCTGAGTAATTGAGTAATCTTCCAACTGCTGTGGAGGATTTATAGGTGTTAACTTGAATTGTATCTGGAAATTAGGAGAACATATACTTAAGGCAACAGAAAAACAAGATATAACTCTGCATATCATTATCATCCACAAAAAGCAATTCAGGTAGTCCTTGATTAAGTTCACTTAATGACCATTCAAAGTTCACTTAGTGAACTTAGTTACTAAGTTCACTTAGTTACAACCGCAATGAAAAAAATGACTTATTATCATTTTTCATACTTATGACTGTTGCAAAATCCCCATGGTCACGTGATTTACATTTATATGGTTGACAGCTGATTCATATTTATGACAGTTGCAGTGTCCCAGGAGTTGTGTGACCATCTTTTGCAACTGTCTGACAAGCAAAATCAATGGGGAAGCCAGATTCACTTAACAACTGTGTTACTAATTTAACAACTGCAGTGATTCACTTATCAAATTTCTCACTTAGCAACATAAATTCTGGGCTCAATTGTGGTCATAAATTGAGAACTACCTGTATTATCTCATAGATTTATGTGTTCGTTGTATTTTTCTGTATAGTGTCTCAAGCTTTGGGTAGCTACAGTACTATAGAGGTGTGTGTGTGTGTGTGTGTGTGTGTGTGTGTGTGTGTGTCTGCATATGTACGTGTGGGTGGGTGGGTGGTTGCAAATACCTACCAACAGACACAATAGAGTTATAATTTAAAGAACAGGACATAAGATCAACTCCTCTGCACGATCTCTACTTTGGTTTCACATTAAGACAACTTTGTATTTAGGTAAACAATTAAACCAGGAACCTTGAGCTCCTTAACATGACATAGAGAAGCACCTACATTAATTATTTAATATGGATTGATGAGTCTCAATTAATGTGAACCAGGAAAGGATAATTCGCACTAGATTGAAACAATAAGGCAGAAGAATGTGTAAGTAATCAGACAGACTGACTGCTTACTAAAACTAGAAATGCTGTAAGTATATACAAAGCTATACTTTATACCCTGTAGCATTTTCAAAGGTTGAGAACTGCAATATTTGGCTCAATATGTACTCTTCATGCTCTCTATAATATTTTGTATTTTATAAAAACAGTGAAATTTGTAGTTATTTCTAGGCTGGTGAATATCAGTTTATGACCTAGTTTATGGTGCCAAAAAAGTATTTGTTCCACTTGAAAATACAAATTCATTTTTAAATGATTGTTTCATCAGACTACAAAATATACACTAAAGAGCCAACTTTATAAGGTTGCTGGAAGGCCCTCAAAAATGATCTAGCATCCTAAAAAAGTCCTCATAACCATCTATCATACAACATACATGCTCGGAAATGTCATTTTTAACAAAATTAGGATGCTTAATTATTTCTGTTTTCTCCTGCTTCAATCTTTCTCTATTCTCAACCCATTCTTTACAAATTCATATCAATGATGTCTCTGTATGCATAGCAATAATGATACATCTGGAAAAAAATTTACAAATTTTTCAATTTTCTACTATTTTGAACACTTTGTTCCTGCAAAAATAAATTTAAAAAACATAGCATGTTGGGCATATTCTGCATACAGAACAGCATAATTGCTGCAATGTAGAATTTGGAAACTTAGGAAGGAACAGATACTATGTTTTTCATTCTATTCCATTCCAATTATTTCCTAACCATTTTAGGCAATAGCACATCCATCCACAATCAAACTTCTTAACGTAAGATGACAGCAAGACTTATTTCCACCAAAATTATTTCATCAAAAAAGAGAGAAAACCTGTTTAAGAATTATTCATTTTAATTGATACCAAAAAAGAGGGATTTAGTATTTGACTATAAAAGAAAGAAAACAAAGAAAAAATCCACAAACAAAAGGAGAAAACCAGGACAATTTTCCTAGGCATTAAGGAAGTCTGTAATATTATCTACTATGACAGTACAGTTATTGCTGCCAAGACACTGCATGTTTGCTATATCAGCCAAGGTCCTGAGAGAATAATAAACTAAGTAGATTAGAGTTAGACTGCTGCCTCTGTGCCATTCTGACCTCCATATAGATACTAGGGTGTATCAAATACATAGAGGCAGAGAGACCTGGAAAATGGGTATTCCATTTGTCAGGACTGGAGAATATGCTGCCAATAACCAGGATCTGTTTATTATTTAACAGTTGGTATTGCTAGAAGCCTGGCACTGCAGTAGAGCAAACTCTGTTTCAGTTTAAATCAGCCTGATTATAGAAGCATACAAGCCAAATCCTGTTTACTGTAATCTAGAAGAACTTCTGTGTCTTGAACAGACATAGAAATTCTTACAATACTTCTTCTCCAAATGGAACGAAATCTTCCTTAGGGTTAGCCGGAGGTAGGTAGACTTCCAATTAAAAACATATAGGAAACAGGTTCACTAAAACTGAACTTGGTTCCATTACCTTGATTCCTCATTTCTAAGTTATAAAATAGTGAGGCTTTTATCAGCCTATTTTCTTTCAGTTAAGTAAACCTTAAGTCATGCACATTATAGATAGAGGCTCATAAAAAAAGTTTATTTTTCCCACTGTGAAAGAAACCAAATCAAAAATCATTGTATATAAATAATATTCACAAAACACTGCTATTACTGGAGTGTAATAATACCACCACAAATTGTAAAGGTATCATTCAAATTCAGTACGACTACCTCAGGCCTCCCAAACAATAATTTTGAAGAAATCCAATCTGTTACTTTTTAAGGGAAGTCCAGATTCAAATTGAAGTAGCTGCTTCTTTTTGAAACAAGTAAATATAATGAGCTAAGTTCATAAACCCAACTATTTCATGTTTACATTTGTATAATGTTTTTCCATGTTTCATATCTCTGCTATAGAATATAACAGTGATGGCTAACCTTTTCTAGACCGAGTGCCCAAAGTGTTGTGTGCACCCAAACCCCCCAAATGCAATGCGTGTGTGGCCCCACGCATGTGCGTTTGGTCCCCTGCATGAGCCCCATCCCCTGCACGTAGCCCCTACACATACGCCTGTCCATGTACAATCCCCCATATGTGTGGCAGAAACCTGAAAAGCAGCTGGCCAGCAGGAGGCACATGCGCATGTGCAGCAGAGTTGAACTGGGGCAATGGCTCGTGTGCCATCAGAGAGGGCGCTCCCTTTTGGCATGTGTGTCATAGGTTCGCCATCACGGGAATATAAGATAATATTGAAAGGCATTGTCTCTTAAGAACTTAGAACCTGAAAAACAACTTAAATGTCAAGATTCGGGTGTTAGTGTAATATATCAAAGCTATATTGTTACCAAGGTTGACATTTGAAGCACTAAAAAAATGAGAAATGTAATGATTGTCAAGATAAATGGTCAAGTTATTTCAAAATGTTCATGATAATACAATTATTTAAAAAATACAGTTCTACTGGGAGCTTATAGAGAGGTGACAGAAAATTGTCAGTTTTAAAGCTATTGTGTATAAACATTTCAGAAAATGGCTGTTCCCTCCTAAATTTACCATAGAGTTCATACATAAGGCAAAGGCTATTTATTTGTTTGAGCATTTTATAAGACCAAGTAATTCATATTGGCATATTCCTACTTCATAAAACAAGCAAGCTGATATTTGAAATGGAGTTTCCATTTGAGACAGTAACTATGCAAAATGCAACACTCTTTTGAACAGGTCTTTACAAATAAAAATGCTTAACTTGTATACTACCTTCAAACATTAGGCATGGATCACACTATACTTTGAAGAGTTCTTTCTATAATGCCAAAACAAGCTGTACAGATATAAGAGATTAGTAAGATTTTTTTTTCACAATAAAATAAAATAGGTTTGGATGGGGGAAAGACAACCTTGGCTTTTTAGCTAATGACATTTATATATTTATGCTGGAGGAAGAAATCCCACCCCCCCAACCCAATTCTATTACCCTTTGCATTTCCAGAAAAAGGAACCACTTTCAACTTTCCCTTTGATTCTGTCATAGTGAGAATTGCTATTTGTTTTGCCACCTCAATCACAAAGACAATCCTAGGTGGTAACCAAAAAGCTTAATATTATGGTTGGTTGCACAATCAGCCAGAAGTTTTAACTGGGTGTGGCATTTTTATCCACCAATTAAACCTTTTCAATAGGTGGACCTGGGACCTGGGATAGGCAGATGTTGTTGTTTAATAACATTAAACAATTATCATTGCAGGATATTAGTTGTTCCAAATAAAGCTGTTTTTGCAATTGACTTGATGGTGATTTTGTCAGTACCAACGATGTTCAAGCAGTGTTTTATATGTTTTGAAATTGCATCCAAGGCGCCTAAAATAACAAGGTCAGGTTGTGTGGATGTCACAGGGTCAGGTGCAGCCATATACTATAACATC
>JANHFM010010157.1:280998-292357 GCA_032468115.1 Grayia smithii
ACCAAGAGAGTATGCACCAAGACAAATTCCTTGTGTGTCCAATCACACTTGGCCAATAAAGAATTCTATCTATCTATTCTTTTTCTTTCTTTCTTTTTCTTTCTTTCTTTCCTTTCTTTCTCTTTCTTTCTTTCCTTTCTTTCTTTTTCTTTCTTTTCTATCTATCTATCTATCTATCTATCTATCTATCTATCTATCTATCTATCTATCATCTATCTGTATATCTACATTAACACTGTTCTTAAATCAAAAATAAGGAATGAAACTTTTTCCTTTCCTCCACTTCCTTCTGCCCCAACTTTGTGGGTGGTGCCTGCTGCTGCTCATGCCCAGGCCAGTTCTCCTATGCTCATCCTGTGATGGAGTCCTCCAGGCCGTGGCACCTACAAAAAGGCAGGTGTACATCAAGGAGAGTTCTAGCACAAAAGTCCTGGCAGCAGCTCTCTAATGTATGATCCTTTACCACTTGCTGCGCCTAACCCTTCTCTTCACTCCTTTGCTAATGTTTTCCTCACCTCCTCACTTGCACACCCATGCACAATCCCCGCCCTTGCCCAAGATATTGGAGGTTGAGGTAATTCTTTTGGTAACTTAGGTTTTTTTTTACATAAATCATGATCTCCCAGGTATTCCCTAGTAACTATGAAGCTCCATTTGAGTAACCCTCTTCTAGGGTTTAAAGTAAATATAGCATGTTCAAAATAGGAAATATGGTTATGGTATGCATCAAATTTAAGATTTCAATATTTCTTAAATATTTTTATCATATGTGTGATATGGGTGGCTATATACATATTCTGCCATAAAAGGCATATGCATGTCAACCTGCAATATTCCTGCAGAATATATATAGCCACCCACCTCACATATATGATCCTGGTGTGAACAAGGTGTCTTGAATTATTGGCAGGCCTTATCTGTTGCATTTTAACTGTTAACCTATGATGAACTCATGCAACGCCAAGCACATCTTTTTATAGCTTAAAACTAGGAACTAACCATAGTAAGTAAGGTAGTTGAAATCCCAGGAACTAGTAAATGATACAGAATCTTTAAGCTTATTCTGGTTATACTGTCAATTTGTATATCAGAACACAGAATTGTCTATGTACCCTAATGGAAGAATATGTTTAGTCTTGTCTAGATTTATTGATATCTAGACTTTATGAGAAATGTGAGAGAAGTTTATATTTTGTGTGTCTCTGTGTGTCTATATATTTATAGTTTCTTCAAATCAGACTCCTGACAACTACATGGACAAATCATGCAATTTCTTGGCAAGATTTTTAGAAGTGGTTTGGCATTGCCTTCTTCCTAGGGCCTAGAGAAAGTGACTGGCCCAAAGTTGCTCAGTTGGCTTTATGGCTAAGGCAGGATTTAAAAGTCACAATCTCCCAGTTAATTTGTTTGCAATATAGACTATTACTAATTATAAATATTGAGAATCCTTTCTAAAAATAATGCTATTCCCTTAATATTTTACTTCTCCTAATTCTGTTTTTCATTTCAATGGAAGTCTGAAGTCTGAAGGTCTCCTAACTAACAAAAACAAACGTCAATTCAGAATTTATTCAATGTAAATTGTGAGAACAAACGGAAACAAAGATTGGTGTAAGCAAGATCAAATACAAAAGCTCAACAATAATAATATGTAATATCTTAACCCAAATATACTTTCGGATGATTGCCAAGAAGTTAGCTGTAAATATGGCTGGCTTAGCAGAATACAGTTTGAACAAAAATTTTTCACATTGAATAGGAAAAGCAGTTATAACTCCCTAAAACAACATATATGAATAACAAAAAGTATATCTTAAGTTTCCAGATTCCATGGAAGTATGATAAGTATGTATGAATTTTATTTTGTTTTTATACTAGAAATATGAGATAGTACATTTGGATGTTTACTTGATTAAAAGTTGACATTCAGTCAATACAAGATATCAGGAGAGAAAGTAAAAAAACAAACTAAAGAAACTAACAATTCTTAGGAATGGAGAAAAATTCTATTTCAGTAGCTTGAACTCAGAGCAATGATATTTATGTAGATTTCAAAACTGTATTACTTTTTTCAAAAGGCCCTCTTTCATAGATAACATGGGTGGATAAAAGAATATTTTGGCTTTGGAATTTTTCTCCAGTAATTATTATCATGACAGATCGTAAGTTCTAACTTTATTTTCTCTCTTTCTCTCTCTCATAAACACACACATACATGTATATGTATGTTATTGAACATTGTGCTGTTACTATTATGAGTTCTTCTGTTTATGAATCTAATTATATTGTAAACTATTCTGAGAATCATAAAGCATGCTATCAAACAATAGAAACAAAAATAAACTCAACAAGCATACTAATTTTAATCAGTTGATTAATTTATTTGGAAAGAGAAACAATATTCTGAAAGAGCAGGCCTTATTTCTAAATGTTCATGCGCCTATATGACAGAAGAAAAGGACTATGCCTAGTATTTTTTTTTATCAAAACATTTACAATAAAATGTTTCCTTTCGTTAAAAATTCTTTAAAATGTTAATATAAGCATGAAATTATATACAAATTGAAGAGAGGAGAGGAGAGGAGAGGAGGCCTCTGAACTTTTTTACAGCTGTTACAAACAAATTTATTTTATCTCCCTCCAATTATAACAAGGTTCTCTTCTTCCCACATTGTCATATTTAATCAGCAAATCCATAAACCATCAATTTTTGTTTTTCTAAGTTTCAGCAAAAAGTCTGTAAGAAGATTTCCAGTCTTTGATAAATGACTTAGAGTGCAGTACTGCAGGCTACTTCTGCTAACTGCCGGCTACCTACAATTTGGCAGTTCAAATCTCACCAGCTCAAGGTTGGTTGAGGTTCAAGGTTGACTGAGTTTTCCATCCTTCTGAGCAGGGGTGAAATCCAGTAGGTTCTGACAGGTTCTGGAGAACTGGTAGCAGAAATTTTGAGTAGTTCGGAGAACAGGTAAATTCCACCTCTGGCTGGCCCTAGAGTGGGGTGGGAATGGACATTTTGCAATATCCTTCCCCCAGGAGTGGGGAGAGAATGGGGATTTTGCTGTATCCTTTCCCCAGGAATGGGGAGGAAATGGGGATTTTACAGTATCCTTCCTCTGAAGTGGGATGGGAATGGGGATTTTGCAGTATCCTTCCTCTGGAGTGGGGTGGGAAAGGAGATTTTGCAGTATGTTTCCCCTGCCATGCCCACCAAGCCACGCCCACAGAACCTGTAGTAAAAAAATTTGAATTTCACCACTGCTCCCGAGGTGGGTAAAATATGGACCCAAATTGTTGGAGGTAATATTCTGATTCTGTAAACTGCTTAGAGAGGGCTGTATAGCACTGTAAAGTGGTATATAAGTATAAGTACTATTGCTAAAATAAAGTTCTTCCAAAATAAATGCTGTGAAAAAGACTGCAACTACATATTCAGATGTAGTTAATCCAATAGAATTGGATTCCCGACCTGGGAGGTTTGGAAGTTAATAATTCTTCTATTTGAACGCAAGAGAAGCTCTCTGAAGAGGGAACAAGTGTTAAAGCCAAATTAGTACACTTTGCCTTAAGACCTCCAATGAAATGGTATAAAGTCAGTGAGAGTCTGTCTATATGGTCCTTTCTATACCAAGCTTCTGCACATGAACAATGTTCATGTATTTCACTTTAAATTTAGGCTGAAAACTTAGAAACACTTTCAGCTTCTCTGGTAGAGAACATGGAACATAGGGTCCTAACATAGAACATATAGGTTGACATTTTAATATAATTTCAAACCTCCTTTCTTAATAACTCACAGACAACTGCAATTCTATTTTCTATACTTTGCATATACCATTTTTCCCAAAATGCATTATTTTGTACTAGCTTGTACAGAACTTCATTTACTATTTACAGACCATACAATCCAAATTCTCTATTTCTTCAGTAATGACCACCTTCCCGAAAATTTTTAGTTTTCTGCAACTGTATAGTGTGGGTGCTACAATTCAATGCCTAAAAGTATTTCCCATAACTTCTATTTTTCAACTTCTTCCAATATTTATCTTAGTTTCAAATTTGTACCATGAAAGCTAGGAATACAATTCCACGCAATTTCTTCACACTTGAATATAAGTTGGTATTATTATATAATGTCAAATATTTTAGCTCAGCATCTGCTATAGCCAGTTAGATTGGGATGACCTGGTTAAAAAAAGAAGGATGTGTGAAGATTAAAATGGAATGTAGATCAGCTAGAATTCCTGGATATCAATAAGATGACTAGAGTGATATCATTGGAGATTTATTATGGAGAACATAGGTCTACAGAGCCTCCGGAATGCAAAGGCCTTATCCACTGCTATGCTCTTTTAAATTTTTATTTTAGATTTAAAATGAAAGCTGTTTTTAAACAGAACTGTTATCGAAAAGTTTTTTTTAAATTAAGAGCAAAAATTCACAGATGCCTATAGGAATCATTTTTTAAATTCCAAGAAACTATTCTGCAATTAATAAAAGTTATTTTATTCAATTATCTTTTTGATATTACTTTATTCCAGATTCTTACATTCATACTCAAAGAGCCATCTGCTCATCTACACAAACTACTGTGAGTACATCAGGCTAGTCCTTCAGTTATTACACTACAGATATTGACACCAATTCAAGAACACTCTGTTTCTCTCTGTGTGTCTTCAAGGCATTCAGTGGTCTGAGTCCAAGATATCTTACTGACTGCTTGAAGCACCAAGATGAAGCACATGGTTGACAGGTTGTGTAGAGCTCATCCAACTTGGAATAAGGTTGTGAAATCAAATTGCACAAGCTTCAGAAAGCCACCTCACAATTCAACCATTTTTCTCCCTTCAATACAAAGCACATTTATTTGGACCTTGACTTAGTTAATGTTCCCATATGGCAAGAAGCAAAAATCCCATTAAAATGTTTTGCTTTTATTTCCTGGAAGAGTAAAGGCAAAGGCAGTAAGGAAAATGAATTATATATGATGGATACAAGTTTGGTGATATGATTACAGAAAACAGATAACATAGATCTGGGAGTAGTAACATTTGAATAAAACTAATACGGCTGAAAAGATACCTATATCTAAAAGATATCTGTTATATCTATGAAGCTACACATACCTACAAATAGGACTACAACAGTGCTACTGTACTTCTAATACAATTGTGTTGTGCTGAATGAAATCTATGAAATCATTCTAAACACTGTCTTCAAAGTAACTATTCTTCTGCTATTGTATTTCTAGATATGCTGTGAGGATACTGTATGCTATTAAGAAATTTTAGAGTTTGGTAAATATTACAATCTTGTTCCATTTCAGTTCATGGCATGGAGAACTGAACCTCTCTACTTTCCTTTCATGGCATATAGAATTGAGCCTCTGTAATTCATCCCATCTTATTTTTATGAAACATGTCATTTTTGTTTAGAAATATTTGTTTTATCATACTTATTGCTGTAATTCGTAGCACACAGTGGCGTTTCATACTAAAAACAAATGTAAATGAATACAGACCTAAGTAAAGTTTGATAAAACTATATTTCCTGCCAAAGTTATTTAGTGTATTTCCTAAATTTATTCTTACTTACTTTAAAAAATGCTAGTTGTAGCCTAATAAATACTGTGATAAAAGGAGGTGGTCCAGCTACCTTGTTTTTAAAATGAACTTAATGTTAGTAATTGAATTCATATAATTAACTAATTATTTATAATACAAATTTAATGACTGAGTAAGCTGCTCTTCTTGTTATATTTAGTCTGTTTCTTATATTATTACTTAGTTTGGTCTAGTGGTTCCAGTTTGGTCTAGTGGTTAAGGCACCAGACTAGGCAATGGGAGACAGTGAATTCTAGTCCAGTCTTAACCATGAAAGTCAGCTAGATACCTTTAAGGCAGTCACTCTCTCTTAGCCCAACTCATCCACAGGGTTGTTGTGGGGAAAAGAGAAGGAGGAAAGGTGTGTTGATTGTGTTCACTGCCTTGAGTTATTGTAAAAACAATAAAGGCAGGATACAAATAAAAATACATAAATATTGATTTAGCGGCACAACTCCCTCTTCTGGTAACATGATTATCATTTGTCTTTGGCAACTGTTGGATTCTAGTGACTGTGCTTTACATACACTCCGAGGCCACCTGGCTGGTTTTGTCCCTCAAGTGGGACTAAAACTCATAGACTCACAGTTTATAACCAGATGTCTTTAGTACTACATCAAACTGGTTATATAGTTAAATATATAAAGAAAAGTTAGAAAAGGAAAAAGATCAAAGTGAAGACGCAATACAGTTAAAGAAAAAAAATTTAAAGAAGCTATTTCCAATGTTCTTTGCAGCAGATACATTATTATTATTATTATTATTATTATTATTATTATTATTATTCCTGCTCCTTCTTTCAAGGTACATTACAGAGATCCCATCTGTTCCATGGTCAATCCCTTTTTCAATCAGCAAATCCACAAATCACTGTTTATTTGTTTCCATTTTTAGCAAAAAAACCATTAAAAGTTTCTAGTCTTTTATTAAAGTACTTTTTGTTTTATTTTTTGACTAAATAGCTCAAATTTTGTCATTTATACTAATTATGTTTTATTTACAATCCATTCTTCCATTGTGGTTTTCCATCAGGCTTGTGATATCATAAGCATTCAGTTAGGATACTGAGAAAAACAAGCAATTCTTGTGAAATGTAAGAAGGAAAGAGGCAAGCACAATTCTATTTACCATCTTCTTGAAGCAGAGTTAACTTTATCTTAATTTAATTAGCTTATTTTACATTGTCTTTCCATTATTTCAAAAGTAAAGTTATCTTTAGCGCAGCAAGCAGCAAGTTGAAAAATATATATTTTAATTCTTGATAAAAAGAATCAAAAACTGGAAGCCTACTATTCATGCTATATAAATTATTTAATACTCTGAAAAATAAAAATATTCCCAATTTCAATCCTTTCATGAAAAACAGACTGCACAATTAAGCAGGCTTGTAATAATCAAAGAAGTCATATACTGATTGTATTCCAATTATATATAAAAACTATATGAGAATCAGTTTAAACTACAGACTAGATTAGATACTAGGAGAGTATGAGTTCCGGTATGATCTTAAGCATGAAGCCAGCTGGGTGACTGAGCTTCCAGCGCTAAGAGTAAAGCCCACAAAACACAAAATCAGTTCTGAAAAATCTTGCTGTGAAAATTACAAGGATTTCTCCAGGCAATCGTCAGACATCAACACTGATTTGAAGAACAAAAATGTAACAATTTTATTTCCAGGTTTGATCGTTGTTCTGAAAATGTATTGAAGCAAAAATAAAAATGTAAGGATTTTCATTTTCTTATAATAGTGGGAATATTTTAAAAGATGGAAAATGACATAGTGTTCATTTTAAAAATTCTGCAGTCCCAACATCTGTAAGAAAAGGGAATCTTATCTATTGAAATAAAGATGTATAAAAATATTTAACATGGCATAATTAGAAAAATTCTCTAAAAATCAAAATTTCCAAGTACTTCATAAAGCATGTTAATTATAACATTTTAATAAATAAATAAATAAACAAAATAAATATTTTGTTAAAAAATAAAAATGAGAAGGTTAGTGTAACAAAGAAAAAGATTTTAATAATCAAAAGGAAAAAATGAAAAAAATTACAAATGTTACAATTTACAATAGTTTTCAAGGTTTTTGATAATAAAATAATGAATATAATGTTATGTATTTCTTATGTAATTTGTCAGGAAATTTCAAGGTATGTTTATTTATTTATTTATTTATTTATTTAATGACATTTATATGCCGCCCATCTCCCGAGGGACTCGGGGTGGCTCACATGAAACAGAAACAAACATTAAACAATAAAAAACAATAAAAAACCAAAACACAATTGCGATTTAAATATGAAAATAAATAAACACCCCCCCCATCAACTCAGCCACGATGTAGAAAAAAATAGTGTCTTTAGGTCCCGGCGGAAGGAGCGAAGGTCGGGGGCAGTCCGGAGCTCAGCAGGTAACCTATTCCAGAGGGACGGAGCAACCACAGAGAACGCTCTCCCCCTGGGGGCCGCCAGCCGACATTGACTGGCCGACGGCACCCTAAGGAGGCCCTCTCTATGGGCACGAACTGGACGATGGGAGATTGCTGCTGGCAGAAGGTGGTCCTGCAAGTACCCCGGTCCTAAGCCATGAATTTACAAGTACAAAGATAAAAAATACACTCTAACGAATCTTAAAAGAAAAATTAAAGTGCAAGAAGGCCAAAGAAAAAATATAGAGAAAAAAGAAATAAATGGCTTCCCCCTTCATCAAGATAACTACAAACAATTTTAATAACTTACCACTTTCTCTGATACAACAACAAAAGATCTTATTCCTTCTTGTTCATTATCAACAAATTCTTAAAGCCCACTCATTCAATTCTAATCAAGAAAAGTCCATTAAGTATTTTATTCCATTTTGTAACAATGGCTCTCTTCTTTAATTGTAATTGTTAGTGTCCATTTAAAGAATATGAGCCATGATGTCCTCACAGGGAACATGTGTGGCTAATCCTGAGTTCTCTTCCTTGTCCATTTGCTGTCTTTTCGTTCTGCTACAGTTGTTTGCTCCACTGTACGTGGAGCCATCTTCAGTTTGCTATTGCCTCCCCAGAAGGCCATTCAAATAAAGAAATGTAAAGTTTCTCATTGTGTCCTTGTCCCATCAGCAAGTCAAAATTGCGTGCTGTCTTGGGATGGTTAAGTCATTGCCAGGACATCCCAGAATACGAAATCTTAAGTATTCAAGCTGAACACGCTATCCAGGTGTAGCACAGTTACATTATTTTTAACAATGACAGTTAAGTTTAAGCACTTATAATATGCTCCTGACTTAAAATGTAAATAAAAAATGTAGATAACATTTTATTTTCCAATTTCTAGGTCTACCTCCTTATACTGAGTGTGACTACTCTAAGTCAATTGCTTGCACCAGCACTGTGGAGAGCTGCAATTATGAAATGCGTACCAAGATCTGAAAGACGATTATATTCCTGAAAATCTTTAGTTCACGTGCTTCAGAGAAGGAAGCCTCTTTAGATAATACATTCATATATGTTATTTAGCTTACTACAAGCCTTATACTGGTTTCAGTTCATGAAACAAAAATGTAACATTTTTCATAATACATTTTGATTTTTAGAATATTGAATATGTTAAATAGATTTTTCCAAAATTTGGTTTATTTTTTAAAAAATCTATGAATCCAATAATTAATGTGCCTTTTAAAGGATTATTTTCCAGTCCATGCAGCAAATTAACAATTATAGTGCCTGTGGTACTGTTAAAGAAAACCACCCAATTAGTATCCAGTCAAAAACATTGATCACAAAAGTTTTTTTCAAATGTAGGTTTTTCATTCAAATATAGGTTTTAAAACTGCTCTGAGAACTGTAAATTATATTCCTAAAACTATCTCACTACATTATTTTTAAAAACAATTGCCTGTAATGATTTATTATTATAATGATTTGTGGTCTGAAATGTGGTTAATATTGATCAGAAAAACTTCTAGTATGACTACCAACATCTTTTTGTACTGATAACTGTCAATTAAAAGTATTCTTGGGGGGATATTTAAGTTTGTAGTTCTATTCATTGGATATACAGCAGAATTAAAATTTGCTGTCATGAACTGGACTTTATGAATAAATAAATGATTAACTACTACACATTTTCTTAAAATGAAAAAAGTTCCTTAAATTATATTGCTCCATAGTATACTGCAGTGTTACTTATTAGAAATAAATGCACTGGTTATTCACTGAAGCTAAATTTTTAAAACTGGCACCCTAAGTAAGAACTGATAATTCTGCACATTCTTCACTATAAGAGTATTTATTAAAACTGTTTTCAAAATATAGATTTAATATTTTTTAAAGTTACAGAAGGTATCTGTAAAAATTGCAAACTGAAATATTTCTGGACATAACACTGGAAGTGAAAAACCTGGAGAATACAGGTAGTTTTTCTTTAGCAAACACAATTCAGACTGGCAACTCAGTCATTAAGCAAAGTAGTCACTAAGTGAACTGCAGCTGTGTCTAAGATTATACTGAGGTTTCCAGACTTGTAAATGCAAAGGTTGGTTATAGTTATTTTTTCATCACCCTCATAGCAGTGAACAGCCATTAAACTACCTGTACAGGTAGTCCTCAACTTCTGACAATTGAACCTAAAATTTTTGTTAAGTGAATTTTGCCCCATTTTATGACCTGTCTTGCCATAGTTGTTAAGTGAATCACCACAGTTGATAAATTAGTAATCTGGTTGTTAAGTGAATCTGGCTTTCCCATTAAGTTTTCTTGTGAGGTCACAAAACGTGACCATGGGACACAACGGTCATAAATATGAACCAGTTGCTAAGCATCTAAACTTTTATCACATGACCATGGGGATGCTGCACAGGTCATAACTGAAAAACAGTCATAAGTCACATTCTTCATTTGAATGGTCACTAAATGAACTGTTGAGGACCACCTGTATTACCTTTTTTCTAACTTAAAACTTGGACAGAACATTTGTGTTGTAATATTCCTATTCAAGAATTTGGTGGCTGACATGCATAGAGTATTATCCGGAATCAAATACTCTTCTATTTTAAATATTAATATTTTTGTATGCTTACCTGATGTGGGGGAAAGAAGAAAGATTGTTTTAAAAGCATGTAACTTTCTCAACATCCTCAGATTCAAATAGTGCAAGGAAACTTTGCAAGTTTCATATTTACAATATGAATCAGTTGGGCAGGAACAAATAAAGCTGTGACCTTGTTTATTAACCTTCTTTTGGTTGGACTACCTTTTGCTAAATCGTGTCCTCCTTAAGAAATGTGCTCGAGCCGATTGTGCAAATTTTAAGGACATTTTAAGAGGCCCTATGTCAATTCAAAAGCCCACTCATCTCCATTTAAAGATGAGCGAGTATGCATATGGAATGAAATAATTACCGTAAATGATATATAGGAGCAGGGGATATTTTAAATGTGCAGGGAAAGTCCTACATAGGTAAGTTGAATCCTTGGGCTTCCACCTCCGGTATCCAGAGTCTCCCTCCTGAATTAGTATCCTCTCCTCCCTAAATGGTTTTGTGCTTCTTACTTTGGAATCAGCTCGTCCACAAAGATCATGAATGGCTGCTTCTGGAAAACGACCGCTAATGCATCTGTAATAGGCCCATCTCTTCCATCTCGTTATAAACTCGATAGCAGCATCACAACTGTGCAATACAATAAGCACGTTCGATTGCACTTCGACAGCTACTTCTTGGCTCTGGGACCATTTGCAAATTTCAGGAGGCCACCGATAACCTACTTTG
>JANHFM010010165.1:9061-20319 GCA_032468115.1 Grayia smithii
GTTCTCTGAACTGCTCAAAATTTCCACTACCGGTTCTCCAGAACCTGTCAGAACCTGCTGGATTTCACCCCTGCTGTAGATCTGTTCTTCATCCATATGGGAGATAGGAGTTTGCAAGACACTAAAATATCACTCTCTTTATTATCCTTATTAGTAGGATAGTATATCAATCTATCTTTTTTTTTTCTTTTTCTTTCTCTTTTTCTGTAGAAAAAAATGTAGAAAAGTTCACATCTTATGTTATATAACTGTTAAATTGGCCATGATCTTGTATTTTATAATATAAACCATCCTGTTTTTGTTTTGTCTTGTGTAATTCCTCTGGCTGTAGGTTTTTCAGATGCAATTTTTTTTTGATGTAACACTTCTGTTTGACCATAACTATTACCGTTGTCTGCAATATACAGAAGTGCAGCATTTTGTAGTCTTAAAAAAAACCAAACCCAAACAAACAAGATTTTTGATTGGAGAAAGACAGATGCTCAGATTTGCGTATAGAAAAATCCATGGTGAAATTGCAGATGATATTGTTACAATTTAGAAACTTGAAGGCTTTTATGTTTGCCTTTAGTAATGTTAAAGTATATCTGAAAGCAACTGGGAATAAAGATAGGAAACAAAGCAAACAAAGGAGGAGGAAATCTTGAAACAACAGTATACATTTAAGATGTCTCTTCCCAGAAAAGAATAGGAAGGAGTTACCATGCCAAATGTACACTTTTAATATAGTTCATTGAGCTCTTGTTAATTCAAGTATGCAACATGGCTTCTAATTATGATAAAGTCAAACTGCGGTTTCTTTTTCTTCTGTACTGTACTTCATCTGGCCACATATTCAAAACAATGCCTATAATATATTAATGTTTGTAGTGAATTAATTCTTTAGATCAGTTGAGAAACTCTTAAACTAATCTCAATAACTTTTTTTATCAGGCAAGAAAGTTTAAAAAAAAAAAATCCAGAAAAAAATGTGATAGGGACACCCATAGCAGAATAGTCAGAGAATTCTCCAGACATACGACCTGGATTTAGCAGATATAAAGGTGGCATTTACATAGTTGCTCTAAGAATTCTTTAGCACTTTTTGGGAAGAAGTACTAAGAGATCACTGGCTCTCTCTCTTTTGCAAAATGTCAAGCTTTTGCAAAATATCAAACTTTTAAAATCAAACTTGCTCGGGTTCTTTGTGCAATAGATTCCATGAAACCATTTTGTGCAATAGATTCCATGAAACCATTTTGTAAATCTTCAGTTGCTAATTTGATGACCAATGAGGATTCGCCCCCTCCCCCAAATACACTTTAGTACAATTGGCAGATGGAGGGTGTATCTGATTTGACATGGCTGGCATCTCTTGTGGAATACTATTACAGAAGAGTAGTTAATGATTGCTTTAAACACACACCTATACACTCACAAAATATATAACTATTTATATTCTACAAATGCTATATGTTAAGAAGTGTCTCAGTGCATTAAAGATGCTGGAGAAGGACTGTGCTCTGGCGGTTCAAGTCCTAACACTGCTTGATGGGGTGAGCTCCCATTACTTGCTTCCGCTTCTGACTTCCTAGTCGTTCGAAAGCACAATACATGCAAGTAGATAAATAGGTACCACTATGGGGAAAATAACAGAGCTTCATGTGGAAGTACAAACTCAACCAGTGACCTACCGGAATGTGGCATCCGAATGTGAGGCAACATTGGTGGAGGGAAAAAGCGTCAGGTGATGCTGCAGAATGTTGTTAGCCATTCTGAGTATGGAGATAGTTTTTGCCCTATGGTAAGGGCAAGGTTGAACTGAATGGACTAGCTAGCAGTATTAGGTAGCCAAACAACTACTCTGTATTAACACTGTATTCTCCTAGCTAATGTAGCATTGCCATATGCTTAATAACTAAACTATATGATACTCAACGTACTCAAGAATACATTCTCATGTGTTGTCATGAACTACTATTAAGTAAGTCTCTTTATGGGAACCGATGGTCAAATAAAAGAGCTTCTCTGTATTAGAGGGAAAGAAGAATTAAACAAATATAAAGTCTTCCCTCTGTTCTTGTAAACTATCATTTCTTTTTCCAATATTTTAATGTCACCAAAAGTCAATGTAGATCAGTGGTTCTCAACCTCCCTAATGCCATGACCCTTTAATACAGTTCCTCACATTGTGGACCCCCACTGGATGCCTTTCTCCAAAGCGGCAATCTTTGGTAGTTCCCCCTCCTCTCCCTCGCAGCACACGCAGACGTTGGTCACGGTTCCCTTTTCTTGGTGCTGCTGCCCCCTAGTCTGTCTCCACAGCAGGGAGGGAGGGAGGCGAGGAGGCAGGCAAAGGGGCGGCTCCTTGGCTGTTTCCCAAGAAGCCCCACTGCTGCTTCTGCTGTCGCCGCGGCCGTGTATTGTAAGACTGTTCCCGGCCATCGGCAATGCTTCCCACCTCTGCTGCTGTTGGTGGCAGTTCCGCCTTGTCTCCCATGCCGCCTCACCTCCCTGCCCTCCCACTTCTGCCATTTGCTTGAGGTTGACGACTCTCAGTCCCACTGCTGCCGCCGCCATGGTGCCTTCACCTCCTCCTCCTGCCACCTCCTCTTCTTCAGTTCGCTTTCAATTGTGTCGCGCCAGCCTGAGGCCCCTTATATTGAGACTATATTGATAGAAGAGCAGTGTCTCGGTTCCTAAGACCATCAGAAATATGTGTTTTCCAATGGTCTTAGGCGACCCCTGTGAAAGGGTCATTCGACACCCCCCCTCCCCAAAGGGGTCCCGACCCACAGGTTGAGAACCACTGATTTAGAGTTACAATACTGAAAAAGTGACTTATGACAGTTTTTCATACCTATGACAGTTGCAGCATCCCCAGGTTAGATGATCAAAATTCAGACACTTGGCAACTGGTTCATATTTATGACGGTTGCAATGTCCTGGGGTCATTTGATCACATTTTGTGATCTTCTGACAAGCTAAGTCAATGGGGAAGTCAGATTCACTTAACAACCGTGTTACTAATTTAACAACTGCAGTAATTCACTTAAAAACTGTGATAAGAAAGATCATAAAATGGGACAAAATTCACTTAACAACTGTCTCGCTTAGCAACAAAAATTTTGGGCTCAATTTCAGTCATAAATTGAGGACTGCCTATATCAGTGATGGTTAAAATTTTTGGTGCTGAGTGCCCAAAGCGCACGTGCGTGTGCAAATGCACACGCACGTGCCCCAATCCCCAAAATGCAATGCAAGCACCCCCTGCACATGCGCCCTGCACATGTGCATGCATTCCCTGCACATGTGCTCCCCCTGTGCATTCGCCCCAGCCCCCGTTTTGGCTTCCAGGTTGGTGCAGGAGGCTTTTCAGGCCCAAAAGGGGCACAAGGGGGGCCTCCCGATCTTTGCAGTTTCTCTCCCCCCACGCGCTCTAACTTTCTCCTCCACTCCTGCCTCCCATGCCTTCCCCAATCTCCGCAGTTTCTTCCCTCCCCCATGCCCAGGGTTTTTTCTGCATTCCTGCATTCCCCAATCTCCTCAGTTTCTCTCTGCGCACCCAGGCTTCCTCCTCCATTCCTGCCTTCCCCAATCTCCACAGTTTCTCCCTGCACACCCAGGCTTTCTCCTCCATTTCTGCCATGGAGAGGCACCTGCGGAGGGTGGAACCTGCAAAGATCGGGGAAGGCATGGATGACAGGAATGCAGGAGAAAACTAGGGTGCACTGGCGGGGAGAAAGATAAGAGCATGTTGGCAGGGAAACTGCAGAGATCAGTGAAGGCCCCGCCCCTGCACATCTACAGCAGAGACCTGAAGCGTAGCTGGCCGGAGGGAAGCGTGCGAACATGTGCAGTGGAACTGGGCTGGGGCGACGGCTGGCGTGCCCACTGAGGACTCTGTGTGCCCCCTGTGGCACACGTGCCATAGGTTTGCCATCACAGGCCTATACTATACTTTTAGATTTATAAAATATATTTGCAGATATGCACATTTCAGGAAAAATATTTATTTTTTTAAAAAAAGTTATTTTATATGTCATTTTATATAGGTCAAGGTTTAACCATCCTTACCTGTCAAAAGATTGAAATTGTACTGGTTGAGCAGTGGCACCATCACCAAGGACTCCAAGAAAAACAGGTGGAAGAACAGTAGGGTCCACTGTGGCCCCATCTGCAGGAGCACTGACCAAACTTCTTAGGATGTCTTTCACATTGACATTTTTTGCAGTTTGTACAGAAGATGCAGTTTTACCATCAACCTTATTATGTACTTCATTTTTATTTTCTTGAGATTTATTAACTTCTGAAGAAAGAGTACATAATATTTCACTGATTGCATCTGGACCTGTACTTATACTCTGTCTTTCTGGTTCAGTAACCGTCTCAGAATTGTGTCCTGATCCAGAATATGCTTCCTCCTGAATTCCAGAATCCCTTCTTTGTGGAGATGTCACACTTTCTGACTGCTCGGCAGGTTCCTGACTTAAAGCTTCAGATTGTTCTTCCTTAACTTGAGAGATATATAAGATATAGTATAAAATATCAGAATCACGTTCAAAGTGATGAGATTATTTTATAAACAACTGCTGTCTTAACAAAAATTACAACAAATATCTGTTCTTAATTCATCATATGGACAATACTAGAGGTTACTGTAACTAAGAATTCCAACTAGATTCTATGCTAGAGTAATTAAAATATAATACTTACGAGGTCTCTTTACTTACTCATTTATCAGATATTAGGGCTGAAAAGGAACTGGTTAGGTAGACTATCTACAACTTGTCAAAAAGAACACAGTGAATCTAGAAAACAATTTAAATTATAATGTACAGAATATCAGGGTCTGCTATAACTGGTTCCAGTTTCCATCCAATCTTGCTATTCTTAGAAAGTTAATTTCCAGCAGCAGCATCCAATTTGGGAAGTATGTCAATGGCTTCTGTATCTCTTTCCTGCAATCTAGTAATTACCTGGAACTTTGCAACTTTGAATTTTCCAGTCATGCAAATCATACAAGCAAAAACAGCAGGAGTCTTTACTTACTAATACATCAATGCACAAAATTGTCTATTCCCAACTATTTATCTACTTGATATGATCAATTTATCCTTCAGCTAAACAGATTGTTACACTTGGACTTAGACTACATTTCTTAAAGTGTGATTATACACTTTTTTGGGCAGAGGGGTTGGACTGGATGATCTACAAAGTCCCTTCCAACTCTGTTAATCTGTAATCTAATCTGTAATTTATATCCATGTATGAATATAAGGTATCACCCAGTTAATTTCTGAAGGACATTGATCCTATTTTGTGCTTACTACTAATATATTTTTATCTATTAAACTTGCTTTAAACCAATAAAATATTTAAAAAATAATGTTCTGGACAGTAAGCAGAAATGGATGATCAGCTCCAAGGTTCTCTGAGGGCTAATAAATTAACTCCATATTTAGAAGTAATAATCAGAAGTTTTTAACATCAATTTTCAAGTGAGAGATTAAAAGTAATCTTTCAATTCATATTTTTAAAATACACATATGAAAGTCTGTTATTAATAACATTTTTCATAATCAAAATCAGTATCATAGATCAATGAATTACTCAGAATGTTAACAAAGCTTATTCTGAATAGAACCTAACCTAAAAATAAAAATATTCACCATTATGCCCCCAAATTATATAAACGAATAGAACAGTCCTATATATCTATCAAACGTATGCTGTATGAATATGTTTACTGAATAGTAGTTTGCAAACTGATCTGTATGGCCTGCTAATGATTTTAAGAGTATTCCCCAACATCAGCAATGTTGTGTGGATTTCAACTCTCTATTTGAATTCTCCAATAAGCATGGCAAATACTAAAAATTCTAGGATTTGAAGACACATGTCTTCAAGTTGCTGAAATTTATAATTTTATGAATATCCTACTCTAATCAATAAAGTATATTTCCAGGTGCCTACAGTACTAACCTATTTTGGGTGACTGAGAAGGTTGAAATTGCCTCCGTTCATCTTGAGGTTCCAAAATATCTCTGTATTTTGATACCATGAGTACTGAGATAAAATACACTACAGCCAAAGCCAAGAACTGTGCCTGCTTACTGTCCTCCTAAAAAAAACCAAAAACAAATAAAAATTACTTTATTGTCCTACACTAAGACCTGAATTACACATTGCTATCACAAAATAATTTCCTCAAGGAAATTACAACAAAAATATCTACATGGATTTATTTATTAGGGCTGTGTGAATCACATGGAGTGATTCTTTGGGAAGCAAAGTCTGTTGCTTGATAAAACAGCTTATCACAACTATTTCAACGAGCTCCCCACAATGTCTTATGATGAGTACATAAGCAAAGACTCTTTATTCAGGAACAGGAGTGGAATTCAGAATTCATTTAAAATTTGCAGAAGCACATTCAGAACTCTCCCTTTTTACTTATTTAATGCTGGACTAAATCCTGATCTTTGCTAATCGCATATGTTGATAAAATAGCAGAACATTTCATTTTCTAACTTTGAATGTTCTGTTACACAGAAACTTCCTCTCGCGTAGAAACGTTCTAATCTAGGCAATTGATATATTATTCTAGTTCTATATTTGAGTGAAGTTAACCATCTACAGCTTCAGAATTGGGAAATGTTCTATTAGCATTCTATTGACATGTATTAGTGATATACTAAAAATATTTGGACTCATTCCAGTCCTATTTTTTAAATAGAAAGAACTTGGGTTGTCCTTATGGTTCAACTATTGTAGGAACACAGTGATAAAAATTCTGGTTTTTAATACATTCCAATTAAAAAAATATTCACAAAATCGAATCCACCTGCAGAAACAACTGTTAATATGATCTTCCACTTTTCACATGATCTCAATTCCTGATTTACTATTCCCACAGTATTTTACAATTCTTGTACATACACTCTTAGATTTCAGTATCATTGGATGGTGCATAAGTTTAACAACTATACATGATTATTAAAAGAAGAAATTAAATAGGAAAAGTTGCTCACTATATCTCTGAATACCACTGCACGGAGCCGATTAATATCCATATCCTGTAGAAGTCTGTCAATATCTCTTATTGGAGAAATACCTCCAGTTACAATATCAACTGGACTCTGTTCAAAAGAAAAAAGGGACATGTATTATTTAATTTTGAAGATCTATCTATATATCTATCTATTTATATCTGATGAAAAATCAATTAAATTGTAGTTTTTCAAAAATTTAAATACAGTTTGAAATCTGTATACTACTCATATATCTGAGATATATTTAGCTGGGCAAAATTATGCATCACAGGGCAAAACCTTGTCAACAAATGTACCTCAAATCTTACAGAATGCCAAGATCCATTACTTCTAAGTATAGGAAATTTGGAGAAGTTAAAACTACTTCAGTAGCTCGGCCACTGTCATGGTCACATGATCCTCATTTTCAACATTCCGTAGCAGCTTCAAAGCTACTCACATCCACATTCGATCCCTCAGGGAAGGGAAGAAGGGAGGAAGAAAGAAAGAAACAGGGAGGGAGGGAGGGAGGGAGGGAGGGAGGAAGGAAGGAAGGAAGGAAGGAAGGAAGGAAGGAAGGAAGGAAGGAAGGAAGGAAGATATCTGAGGGTCAATGCCAGCTTCCCATAAAGAAATTCAATGAGGAAGTCAAAAGGACGTCAGAAGTTGCCACTGATTTTTGGTCCACTCATGGTCATTTTGTTTTAGGTAAGGAAATATATCTGAAAGGACTACATATGATCCTTATTTAGAAGGTTCCTTGACACATTCTCACAAGCCAAGCCAGGGAAGCTTGCAGGGAAATTATGTATCTGTTGGCTTATGGCAGACACAGGGTTTGAACTTGCTACTTTCTTCCTGGGAAGCTTGCAGGGAAAAAGTCAATGGGGAACCTTGCAGTCAAGGCCACAAGTTTCTCGGGTAAGTCTCCCCTACCCCAAACTTTCTGCCAGTCCCCTTGCATTCATGCCGTGCTGGGCAGCCTTGACTCAACAGATCATAGTTGTCTAGTAATAAAATAGAACTGTGCAAATAAATTAAAGGTATTTATGACTTACATTTAGTACATCTTTCTTCCTGAAAAGTGTCAGCATTTATATGTAGAATTATTACATTGTATATACAACTTAAAATAAATGTCTAGGTAAGTATAAACAACCATACTTGATTTTTAATACCTGCATTAATATAAAAAAAGTCACATAAATGTATTCATCTGGATACAGAGGGAAAAAAATCATCATTTGCCAGTATTGATTTTAAAAAATCCACTTGCCTTTGCTCCAGTCCTTCCTGAGGCTATAAGGCTTTGTATTGTTTTCTGATGCTTAACATTTTCTCCACTAGGCTTTATTAACATATGCTGTTGCTGACACTCCAGACAATTTCTGACGGCTACTGCACATACTAAAATGAAAGGATACATTTTAAGTACTGCAGAATTTCAAGCAGTGCAACCTGCAAGTAAACATAACTAGCCTAAAGATAAAGGTATATATCCCATAACAATGAGATTGCTTATAATCCAAAGGAGAATCAAGGTGTGTGTGTGTTTATGTGTAAAATTTTCAGTTGTGTGATATTTCATTTTCCTATTTTTTAATTATAGTGGAATGTGTCAAACATTCAATATTACTGCAATCTGATTTCCAAAATGCCCCATTCATCTCCACAATATTCCAAGGGTGAGTCATCTATTTTTGCACTGGATTTTCAGACTGAAAGCAGTTTCTGATGTTAAAGACACAATATTGTCATGAAGCATCTAGAACACTACATGGTTCTGAACCATCTACTTGCAGAAATACATGACATCTCTAGAACATTGTGATTGGCTATTCTAGAATGTTTTGCATATAAGATTAAAGAATTTCCAATTCCTTTCAGAAAGGAAGAAATAATTCCTTTTCCACTCTACAGAACTTTTCTCCAATCAGCTTTTTTTATATAAATGGCCATTACATTTCTAGATGGATACAGGGGTATTATAACTTTGATTCTTTGTGAATATATTTAAGATAATTTATCAAAGATAAAAGAACATCTCAATGCTAACAACCATTTGCTTACCAAGTCGAAGACATTGCCGTAAAATTCCACCAGACGACATATTTTTCTCTGACTCAATTTCAGTAAACCCAAGGGAACTTGCAAAGATCAATACATCCACAAGGCTGATTAACCTTTGAAGGAATGCTATGGAAGCTTCCACTGATAATCCTTGAGTTGGCTCAATGCTTTCCAATTCATGCTGAGGAATGGAAAATAATTTATTTTTATATACCTTCCTAAATTACCATAGTCTAATGTGCACTATGGTTGTGTATCGGATAGATCTCACTTAGCAACTACCTCAGGTAGCAACTATTTGAAGCTACAATAACGAGACAGGGGTACCATGCTACTAAAGGCTCTAATCAGGAACCCTTTATACTAGCCGGCAATAATATAGTCCTTTTAATTATATTATTGTTTGTTTCCTGACTTCCTTGTAATCCTTTCCTCTCCAATAAATATAAACTCAAACATTAATTCCTTTTTTACTAGCTATCCCAGCACTAGGGTAAGCATTCCAAAGGATGAGGCAGTGGAGAAAAGGGGAAACTGCAATAAAATTGTAAGCAGTCATGGTTTCACAGTGGCTATGGCATTTAGCAACTAAGTTACCGGTCCCAATTCTGGTCACTAAATGAAGACTAGCTGTACAAATGGAATTGATCTTGAAATGTTTCAATTTATTTGTCCAACAATCTATCAAGACAATATGAATAATAAACACTGCTTCCAATTACTGTTGGAACAGGATGATCTCTATGTTCCCATTCTAAGAAATTAAGCAGATAACGACTGAAGAAAGTTGCTAAAGAGTAACATGTTGCTCATATTCATTTGATACAATTCTCTTAAATGTCAGTTAGGGAATTTAATATTTTCTTAGTGTTTTAATGATTAACTCTTTTCTCAATGTTTATCTTAATGTCTTCTAGCTTTTTTCTGTTCTACTGATGCTTTCTGTACAGTTGCTGTGATTTATTATTTTATATAATTTTAATATTCCCTAAAAATACGGTTTATTGTTCTAATAAATAATACAAAATAATATTTTTTCTTCCAAAAGATTTTCCTGCCAACGCAGGCTCTGCTTCTTCTTCTTCTTCTCCTCCCCCCCCACCCCGATCAACTGAGTGTTGAAGGAATTGACCAATTGGCTTATTATCTGAGCCTGACCTTGTGGGCTGAAATAGATGACTGGCCTAAAGACACTCAGCCAGCTTTCGTGCCTCTTGGTTCTAACTTTGTGCCTTAATCACTAGACCAAATAATATAAATAATTTCTATCATTCATAAATAATATAAAAGAGGTTTCAAAACTGGTTCCATGGAGAAGCAAGTATAACTTTAAATGACCTTGATTGCCTAGATACCATAATAAACAAACTTTAAATTACTACAGAGAAAGATCTGAAATAGAAATAAAATGTACAAATATTTCAGCAAAATTGTAAAAACATAATAAGTCAGAATGTGACTGTCATTTCTAAAAATTAGTTATCTAGTGAACAGTGATGGACACATTCTTGGGAAAGAAAAAATGATTAGGAAACATGGCACAGCACAGGTAATCTTGTTCCCTGTAAGCCTTTTTCTGGATACAAAAGTTCCATGTCAGTTACTTCCAAAACCCTCTGTAATTCCTGCCTATTCCCCAGAAAGGAAATTTATGACAGCACATCACACATTCTTGTTTTCAGCAGACAGTCATGGTGCCGTGTTATATATAGGCAAAGGAACTGCATCAAAGTCATGGTGTCCCTACGAGACTTTTGAGAGTAAGGGAAAGGGATAACATATGAGGGTACAGCTGCATGAATAAAATGCTTGTTATTCCTTAACTGGCAATCTGGTTCAAAAAGTTTGTGAATCCTGTCTTAAACTAATTATGAAATGTCCCAAATTATTTTATTCTACGGTAGACTTCATCAGTAAAGCAAAAATTGCACTTATGATAAGATTTTAACAGCAAAAGAGTTTAGAAGGGCCAAAAACACAAAATAGGCTACCACTCCAAACTGGTAACCCCTTCAAAAATTATTTCCTGGTCTTGGAAGAAGATATATGCAGAGATGATAAACTGATATGTCATAAACATACTTAGCTAGTGCACTGTTAAGTGGTTCCACTTAGCTCCAGCTACCTGCAATTAGTGCAAGTTCGAATCTCACCAGGCTCAAGGTTGACTCAGCC